>ML782015.1:98532-122001 GCA_009831015.1 Picea engelmannii | reverse complement strand
ACTCATCTCTTCCCCCTTGTCACATTCATCCATATCATTTTTCTGCAAAAATTTCTAACCCCACCCGCTCCCTTTCCAGTTCACCCATCATCATGGCCCATACCCGTGGCCAAGAACTAGACTCTCGCATCAACACCTTGGAAGTTGGTTTCCTTAAGACCCAACAAGAAGTGCAACAACTCAGTGCTACTATTGCCTCTCGTGATGCCTCCATGAATGCCTCCATAAATGCATCTATCCATGTAGTCGTGTAGTCCGCAATGGCGGAAGTCAAAAACAAACTTGAATCTGTCGTTGTATCACTATGCACCAAATTCAAAATCCCTCTCGATGACTCTTTTCCTGATGCACATAAAAAGACTGAAGGTGAAACTTCTTCCCATCCCTTTCAACCCCATCACTTTCAAAGGGACATATGCCTTCCACGGGTGGATGTAACCTAATTTGATGGCTCAGACCCCACTGGTTGGGTCACACAAATGGAACATTATTTCTCTCTCTACAACATTACAGATGACTTGGCCAAACTCCGGTATGGTGTTCTCCACCTAGATCAAGAACGCTGGCAATGGTGGCAATGGAGAAAAAATTCCCGTCAAGGATATATTTCTTGGACCCAATTTGTTGCTGAGCTTTATGAACGCTTTGACACTAACACCAACCATTTGGGCCGTTTAAAAAAATTGAAGCAATCAGGCACAGTCGAAGACTTCATAGCTGCATTTGAGCGTCTGGCTTTTCGAACAGAGGGCATGACTGATGTTTTCTTTCGAGAGTGTTTTATCAGTGGCCTCAAGGAGGAGATTAGGGCCCATGTCCTCATGGCTCAACCTACGACTTGGGTGGAGGTTACCAAAAAAGCTAAAGAAGCACAACAAATTTTTTCCTCTCAAAACCGTAAGCCTTCCTTTATCCCACGCCCTAAACCAATAAACCCCACTACTCCCTCCGCCCCATTAAAAATCCAAAAATTGACCAGGGATGAAATGGATGAATGCCAACTCAAAGGCCTCTATTATAATTGTGATGACAAATATTTCCCAGGCCACAAATTTAAGGAACAAAAGCTCTTTATGGCCATCTTTGAGGATATTCAAGAAGATGATGATGACACTCCCCCTGTGCCCGAGTCACTAGAAATCCCTGACCTAATCCCTCCCTCCGACCCTCCCGAAGTGGAACCGATTATTTCCCTCAATGCTCTCACTGGCTTCTCTGCCCCCCAAACCCTCAAGTTAATCGGTTACATGAAGCAAAGAAAGGTCATCATTCTGGTTGATAGTGGCAGCACCCACAATTTTATTCATCACTGCATTGCCGAAGAAACCCATTGCTACATCCATGCTGTCAACAATTTCCAAATCATGATTGCCAATGGTGGTTCTATGAAATGTGGCGGGCCCTATGAAAATGTGCGTCTCCAAATCGGCGACTACCACCTCAAATCCCATATGTTTGCGATTGACAAGGGTGGTTGTGACATTGTGTTGGGCGCAGACTGGCTAAGGACCTTGGGTCCCATTCTCATGGATTTTCAGAACTTAACCATGCAATTCGACCAAGGAGGCCACCAATATAAATTTCAAGGCATCACTGCTGGCTCACCTGAGATCATCAGTTCTCATCGCATGGAAAAACTGCTCAAAAAAGGTCATTCGGGTGTCATTGCCCAACTCCATGCCATATAAGCCACAAAGACACCACCAGTGCCCCAAGACCTCCAATCCCTCCTTTCTAAACATCAAACAGTCTTTTCAACTCCCCACAGACTCCCCCCTTCCCGCGGTGTCCATGATCATTCCATTCCCCTTGTCCCTGGAAGCCTTCCCCCCAATATACGTCCATATCGCCACCCCTTTGCACAAAAAAATTAAATTGAAAAAATGGTCCAGGAACTCCTTACTGCCAGAGTCATCCGTCCTAGTACGAGCCCTTACTCCTCTCCGGTCTTCATGGTATTGAAGAAAGAAGGTTCTTGGAGAATGTGTCCTGACTTCCGTGCTCTCAACAAACTAACCATCAAAGACAAATTTCCCACTCCTGTCATTGATGACCTTTTGGATGAATTGAGTGGTGCCCAATTCTTTACCAAACTTGATCTTCGCTCGGGCTATCACCGAATACGCATGAAAGAGGTCGACATTCCCAAGACGGCCTTTCGCACTCATGAGGGCCACTATGAGTTTTTTGTCATGCCCTTTGTCTTGTGCAACGCCCCCTCCACCTTCCAGAGCCTCATGAACCATGTCTTCCACCCTTTTCTCCATCATTTTGTCTTAGTTTTCTTTGATGATATCCTCATATATAGAAAAACTTGGACAGACCATCTTAATCATGTGGATCAAGTTCTCCGCCTACTCTCTCAGCACCAGCGTTTCCTTAAACAGTCCAAATGTTCTTTTGGTGCCTCCGAAGTAGAATACTTGGGTCATCTAGTGGGAAAGGATGGCGTAAGGGTGGACCCGAGAAAGATTGCAGCTATGCAAGACTGGCCACACCCAAAGACCCTCAAAAGCTTGCGCGGATTTTTGGGCCTCACAAGGTATTACCGCAAGTTCGTTAAGAACTATGGAAAGATTGCAGCACCTCTCATGGCTCTCCTCTAAAAGAACTCTTTCACTTGGACTCCAACAGCTGCTCAAGCTTTTCAAACCTTGAAGATGGCCATGTGCACCACTCCGGTTCTGGCCCTTCCCGACTTCACAAAGACTTTTGTGTTGGAATCCGACGCCTCAGGAAAAGGAATTGGTGTTGTCCTTATGCAAGAGGGTCGACCTTTGGCCTTCACTAGCAAGCAACTATCTGAAAAGAATCTGGGAAAACCCATTTATGAAAAAGAAATGTTGGTGATTCTGCATGCAGTTGAGTTGTGGCATCCGTATCTCTTGGGGCAATGCTTCCAAATTAAGACAGACCATCAAAGCCTCAAGTACTTTCTAGAACAACGCATTTCCTCCTAGGAACAACAAAAATGGGTGACTAAGCTCTTTGGATATGACTATGATATCATTTACAAGAAGGGAAAAGACAATGTCGTGGCGGATGCATTGTCTCGAAAATATGAAGACACAGGATCTCTTTTTTCTCTTTCCTTCATTGTACCTGATTGGCTCCAAGCTGTGTGCCAGGAATGGCTTCAAGATCCCAAAAGTTCGCATATGATCCAGCAACTGTAGAACAAGGCTCCGGCTCCCCTAGGATACTCCTGGCTCCAGGATGAGCTTCGATATAAAGGTCGCTTGTATTTAAGTAAACAATCCAAGCTCAAATCCAGGGTGCTTTCTGAGCTTCATGCTACATCCACAGCCGGGCACTCAGGGTTCACCAAAACATATGACCGAGTCAAACGCTCTTTTTTCTGGGAGGGTATGAAACAGGACAACCATAAGTTTTTCGCTGAATGTGAGGTGTGTCAACGTCACAAGGGAGAAACAGTCAAATCCCTAGGCACCCTCCAACCGCTTCTGATTCCCCCTGCTATTTGGAAGGATATCTCTATGGACTTTATTACAGGCCTACCCAAATCGGGGAATAAATCAGTCATAATGGTGGTGGTGGATCGCCTCTCCAAGTATGCTCATTTTTGCGCTCTTTCCCACCCATTTACTGCATCCACGGTGGCTCAAATTTTCATGGACCAGGTATTCGAGCTACATGGCATGCCACACTCTATTGTTTCTGATCGAGACCCAAATTTCACAAGCAATTTTTGGCAAGAATTGTTTAAGCTACAAGGCACACAATTTCATCTCAGCTCATCTTATCATCCCCAAACGGATGGTCAAACGGAAGTTGTCAACAAGTGTTTGGAAACATGTCTGAGGTGCTTTGCCTCTGAAAAACAACACCAGTGGGTTCAATGGTTACCCCTCGCCGAATGGTAGTACAACACTACATACCATACATTCACTCACATGACTCCCTTTGAAGCAGTATATGGACAGAAGCCACCTTCAGTTCTCTCATACTTACCAGGTACCTCGAAGGTCTAGGTGGTTGACCAAACACTTACCGTGCGAGAGGACATCCTTCGTACCCTTAAACAGAACTTGGTCATGGCACAGAATAGAATGAAGCAACAAGAAAATCAAGGTCGCTCTGAACATCAATTTGTAGAAGGGGATGAGGTGTTTCTGAGACTGCAACCATATAATCAAAATTCCCTCAAGGCCGAGCATTGTCAGAAGCTAGCACCCAAATTCTATGGCCCTTACACAGTTCTCAAGCATGTGGGACAAGTTGCATATTAGTTAGCTCTACCCAGTCAATCGAAGCTACACCTTGTTTTTCATGTTTCATGCTTGAAGAAGGTGATTGGAACCAGGTGCCAAATTCAAACGAACCTTCTAGAGTTAGCTAAAGAAGGCTCCATTTGGCTACAGCCAGAAGCAGTTTTGGACCAGCGTGAGTGTCGCCTGTGTCAGAGAACCATCAAGAAAGTGCTAGTATAGTGAAAATTCATGACTCCAGCAGATGCCACTTGGGAACCAACTACCATTCTGCAGCAGTTTCCACATCTCAAGCCTTGAGGACAAGGTTGTTTTTAAGGGACCGGACATGTTAAGGTCCTAACCCGCACATAGGTAGATCAGTGTATTCAGATGTAATAAAGGTCAATATTAATAAGGCCTTTCAATAAAATAGAATAAGGTGGATGTAAGAAGACCTAATAGAAGCTTCCACTTCTAGAAGGATCTTCCTCTAGATGCTTCTCTTAATAGACATATTTAGTATAAATAAGAGGTGAAGGTATGAGAACCCTAGCTTGGAGATTATTGTAACAAAGAGTTGCTCTACTAGAGGTTGCCCCCTCGAAGAGGCCTGTGAACATTGCTATCTGAATCAAAGTGGTATTTTTGTTGCTATTTTGTATATCATTTCTGTGTAGTGTGACGATTATGATGGATATTTTACTGTCATTCTATCATTTCTAGCATTTCATTTCTATTCTGCATATTTCATATATCTGGCATCTTGCACTAACTAATTATTTTTTCAAACTTTGTAATGAGACATCGCCAATTTGAAGCCTTGTAGTTGTCATATTTTATAAATAAACGAAGGTATTTTAATCCATCCACAAGATCTACAAATTTGTAAGGAAGGAAGACTTTAAAAGAGTCTACAACCTCGTGCTGTATCCCAAAATAATTTTTACTTATAGACCTATCGCTTTACATAATACAATTAAGATTCACTTAATCACCATGTCCATTCTTCTAACGAGGCCTTTGACATTATGAGGACGTCGTCCACAAAAATAAGATTAAGGATATTGATAACTCTGGAAACTTTGACCCATGTCAGCTTCTGGTCAGACTCTCCTTTTTTTAAAGATAAGTTGAGTCCTTCCATCACAAAAATAAATAGTAGTGGTGAAAGTGGACATCCCTGTGTTAAGCCTCTACCACTCTGAAATAAATATGTAGACACCCCATTTATCATAATTGAAAATGTAGCTAAAGTCACACAACTCAAAATCCAGTTAGTGGTAGGTAGGCCAAAACCCGATTGCAATAACGACAATCTTAAAATATCCCAATTTATGAAGTCCTACGCCTTCTTAAGATCAAGCTTCAAAATCATATTTTTTAGTTTTTTTTTCTTAATACTATGTAAGCATTCTTGTGCAGTTCCTATAGTGTCTAGGATCCTTCTTCCTTTTAGGAAGCCCAGTTTCTCATGAGATAAAGACCATGACATAATCGATCTAATCCTATTAGAAATTAATTTTGCAATAGTTTTATAGCACAGATTACATAGAGCAATTGGTCGAAAGTCATCAAAAGAGGTAGGCTTATTTACTTTAGGAATAAGATCAAGAAAGGTTGAAGTTATAGATTTAATTACCTCACCTCTTTTTCTGGAATCCTCAACTGCTTCCAACAGGTCCTCCCCAACCAGGTCAAAAAAATGGATGTAGAATTCAACCGTCCACCCGTCTAGACCGGGGATTTTTTCCATTGCAAATTCTTTTAGACCTCATTTATTTCCTCTCTAGTACAAGGTTTTTCCAGAGCACTAACATCCACCTCTTCAACAAGGAAAGGAAAGAGTTCGATGGTGGAAAAATGATCCATAATGACACTTTTCCCTAGGTCCTCAAAGAAAATTTTAAAGTGTCTGGTAGCTTCACATTTTAGAGCCTTTTGTCCCGTGTGATCCTGTCCATTTTCATCCCAAATCTCCCAAATGTGTTTGTTGTTTCTTCTATGACTAGAAAACTGATAAAAAAATGTAGTGTTCTTATCACCACTTTTGATCCAGATTGCCCTACTTCTCTATCTCCATAGTTCTTCTTCATCCTGGAGATGTATGTTTCGTTTTTCCTCTAAGTTCATTAAAAGGAGGTCCAATTTTGTGTTCATTGATCCCCTTGATCTTTGTTGGTGACAATCCTAAATATCCTCTTAAATCTTTTCGAAAATAAGGAGGTTTTTGGTTCTATTTTCTTTGCCCCGTGCCTTTATACGATACTTTCACTATTTTAGTTACATTACTAATCTCCTCTGTGATCTAGATTCTTGCAAGAAAACATGATCAGAACAAACATCCTTGATAATCGAACAGAAGCAATCATCTCTTAGCCATGATGGATTTAGTTTGAAAGGATGTGCAATCGGGTTTGAAAAATTCCCTAGTTGCAATAAAACTGGAGCATGATCAGAAACAAAAGGATAGTTTATCCAGGACCTATGTTTGCCAACTGAGGATATGAGTTCCTCCGATAAGTAAAACTGGTCAAGTATCTTTTCTATATCTTCCCTTCCTTTCCTGCCACTTCTCCATGTAGGAGCCACATTAGTTAGCACAATGTCAACTAGCTGGTTTTTCTGGAAGATATTCTTTAAATAGATTGCCAACGGGTCCAGGTGTGCTTGCCTCCCCAAACCTCATCTTAATTGAGTGTGAAGTTGAGGTCCCCAACAACGATTAGATCCTTTTGATCTAGAAAACCCCTATTATCCACCTTACTCCAGAAATATTTTCTCTTAGTGTAGGGTCCGTAGACATTTAATAGAGAAAAAGATTTTTTGTCTTCTAATCGATTACCTGCCAAGAAAATGCCATCACAACTTAAGTAATATGTAAAAACAAACTTATTTGGATCCCAGGACACCAAAAGTCCCCCTGAATTCCCAACTAAATTGACCGCACACATCATCCAATCAGGACAAAATGAGGTCATGAAAGATAGCGCCTTCATCTCAACAACCAGAGTTTCTTTCATAAAAACAATATCCGAGAGTGTTCTCGAGAGAAGTCTATGAAAGGAGGTTGATTTCAAGGATCCTCCTATACCTTTGATATTTAAGGAGATCGAGATCATGATTTGTCCCTAGCAAGGTATTTCGTGCCTCTAAGTGCCCCGTAATCAAAGTTAAGTTGGATATGTTGTGCAAAGAAAGAGGTGTTGGTTTCTGCTCTTTTCCTAGCACTCCTGGTTTTTAAAGGATAAATATCAAGCCCCAGTCCCCTTGACCATGCAAAGTCCTTTTTGTCTTCCTCCCCATCCCTTTTTACCACCCTATGATAAAAATTTGACTCTTCACGACATAAGACATAATTTCCCTGATAAATAGGCAATGGAATGGGGTCTGTGGCCTCTCTAGTGGAGGGACCAGAGTGTTAAGTACACTATAAAGCGATCTTTCACCCTCATCATATTCCTTGTACCCAGGTCCAAGACTGTTGTCACTAAAAGGATCACAGAAAAATCCCCATCAACTTTGTGTTCACAGGAGGGACTCGCTACAACCCGAGGTTCAATGGGTGGGCCTGCTTCATCCTCGGTCTCTACAAAAAGAGTGAGGGTGTTCTGGGTTCCCACCCCATTTCCTAGGGTCACTAATCCCTCCAAATTTGGATCTAAATATTCCCTAGAGAAATCATCAGACAGTGACTCAGGATCCAACACAAAGGAAGGGTGGAGTTTGTCACATTCCAATGCCGACAGAGAGAAAAAAAGAGATGGACAATTTTTCTTAAGCTTACCTGCAACACTATCATTTTTCGCCTCTGGGCTAGCCGCCACCATCGTAGGAGGGTGATCCTAAGCCAAAGAAGTTCACTCCAAGAGAAGTAGGATCAGATGCCTTCCAAAGTAGTGGGTCCTTTGAGACGTCCTCCTCCATAGAGCCCTGACAGTCCCTTCTTAGGTGTCTGATCCTGCAACAAAGTGTGTATCTAAAGGTTATACCAAAATAGTCCAACCTTTGATGCAAATAGTGACCCCTCTAGTCAATATCTAAAGCCTCCAGTAGCCCATAGTGTATGTTGACTTCTACCAGCACCTTTTCCATACGTTTGTCAGACGTCGAAAGGGAGCGCTCATCAACCATTATGAATTGACCAAGTTTGATTCCAATGGCCTCTATTGCCCTTACATTCCAATGCTACAGTGGAAGGCCAAGTAAGAGCACCTGGAGGTTGCAGAAGCGAAAATAGTCAGGCGCTGGGTCAAAGCTAACTCGCCAATGTTTGAGCATCAAATTGTTTCCTTCGATGACCCGTAGCTTTTCTAGAATGAGCAAAGTGTCTTCCGGGGTCTTAAAAATGAATCCAAACCAGCCCCTCGACAACATCAATATCTCTAGAGAGTATCCCAGCAAGGGGACCCAGGATGATTACATCTAGTGTGAGATGGGTTTCTTGCACAGAGAGCGATAATCAATTGAACAACCAAGGCAATTGAGGCACACAATTGAACAACCAAGGAAACCGAGGCACACAAGTCTACAACCAAGGCAACTGAGGCACACAATTGAACAACCAAGGCACCCAAAAGAGCACCTACGACAACCATGGCAACGTCGACATCCAAGGAAACCAAGGCACTGTACACAGCCAGACCTTCAAGTAGACCAACTTATACTTATAGCTTTTGTTTTCCTTTGTAAAATTTCTTAGACTTAGACCAAGTAGACCAACTTATACTTAGACCAACTTATACTTATAGCAGGTAATGACAAGTAGACCAACTTATACTTATATCTTTTGTTTTCCTTTGTAAAATTTCTTCTCTTGAGAGAAGTATATGCAAAAAGGTGTCATGATTTTACTTTCTTTTGATCGATTTCTTGTTTTCCCATCGCAGGTTTGGGAAAGAATAAATGCAGTCAGATCGTGTGTTGATGTTCCACTGACTATCAACAAAGATTGTCGAGACAAAAAAAATTTAGCCACATTTGAAGCTGACTCTGTGCTGTGATTGATTGTTATGTTATGGAAGATAAACTCCATTCACTATTCATGGTATGTAAGATAACAGATTAAATAGAATAGAAGGAATTCACAACTTCTATATTTATTTGCAATAGCTAGGAATTCTAGTTCAGTCATTTAATGGCTTCATTCAAATCAATGGTTGGTATAATTGGACTATAATGGATTCATTCAAATCAATGGTTGGTATAATTGGACTATTGCAATTTTCTTGCTAAGTTTCCATTTTCAGCTTCTTAGTTTTGGAAATTCGTCAAGGTTGGGATTTTTCTGGGGTGATTTACTCTTTCCTCTTATTTGTTCTCTCTTTGAATTTTATTTTATTGATGGATAGTTTTCTCTCTTTAAAGTGTTGCATTGGTATAGAATTGAACAAAAATATATAACTATAATGTCAAATAAACAAATATATCTTCAAAAGAAAGTGTACTTATTTTCATCCTATGCTTAGCCTTTTCTATGAGTTATCCTTCCATTATATTCTTTTATTGAACTACTTGAAATATTAAAGTAGCAAGAAATTTAATTTAATTTGCAAAATTCAATCATATATACTATTTTCTTCCTCTTTTATTCAAGTCTCTATCTCCTCAAGTCTCTATCTCCTCCTTTATAAGGGTAGGAGGGTATATGACAACCAAAAAAACTACCTCTAAATATTGCATTCAATAAATATATTTGAATATTATTAATAATTAGATGGTTGATAAGTGAAATGTCACCTGGTGTAATATAGAATCAGTTACATGGAAAAGTAAAAGCCTTCCATTAGTATGTTGTGCACATGTCTTAGTTGTGACATAGATGGAATGTTTGAATGACATGGTAAGTTATCTCACTAGAAGCGTCTCGTGGGCTCTTCACGTCACAAAAGTGGTACCCCAATTAGACGTCCTATGAGAAAGTTACAAGCATTTGAAATATTCTTCAACATGATAATCGACCATGGACTTTAAATTTTTATGGAGTAAAAACTACTTTTAATGAAAATTATTTTAAAATGTTTAAACTATTTAAATTTTAATAATCTTAATTTAAAATTAAATTGAAATTGTTTTAATTTAAAATGAACTTAAAAGTGGGGGTGGTGGGGGTGGCAATGGGAGGGAGGTATACTTGAAAATAGAAGGAGAGAAATAAATTGTCTTCGCTCAGGTGAGGCAACACTTGGAGACCATCAAAGCAAAGTCATGTTGCATTTTATTAAATCAATGAGGAGTACAATATAGAATGATATTCTTTTTAGACGGTTGGAACCAACCTCAAGTAAATCCTAAATAAACACCGCAACTAATCTCCATTATTTCTAAGTCTCCCCTTTAATGGAGAAATTGATTGTCTACAATACAAATGCCTAACATAAGTAACATGCTTGTTGGTCTGAGTCTCAACTAGGCTTACAACTTGACTCTATCAATTTCATTTTGACCTTTATTATTGTGAGATAGTGATGGAGATGGAGCTTCTTCGTTGACTTGATGCTTCGAATATGTTTCATCTTGACTCTATTAAGCTTTAGTGTCCTCTTGGATTTGTTCTTCTTCATTTTGGAACTTGGCTGCTAACTATTGTTCTGTGTCCTCAACACTTCTGCTGGTTCTTGGAAGTGTTTGTCTTTAATGCTTGCAAATTCTTCCAACTTCTCATAAGTGGGTTTCTTCCCTTTCTTGATACAATCATCAGTGTATTTCTCAATGGATTGTTGCAACATCAATTCATAATAATAAATGATTTCTTCTGAGCTCCACACCATAAAAATTGACTCAATATTTTCTTCATCAATATCTTCATTTTCTTCTAAGTTTTCTTCATAATCATTCATTATTGAAAATGAATTGTTGTCTTGTAAACCTGCACACTCAAAAACATTGTTACAATCATATGAAAAATCATAGGAAGAACGATACTAGTTCTTTTCATTTTTCTCTTCTAAGAGAGCTTTCCTTTCTTCATCTTTCTTCCCTGCCTCTGATGTTGCATAATAATATTCATTTCCATCTTCAAATGCTATCACAACTAGTTGTTTCATGTCTTCAACCTCTTTACCGGGATCTATCATATTGTCTTTCACTTGGTTTGTGTATGCAAATGAACTTTTCTTCTCACCAAACAATATCTCATCAATAAGATGTTTCTCATGCATCAGGATTGACCACTCTTCATGAGATGAATAGTTTTCATCAAATTTGACAAAATTTATCAAAGATTCACACAGGGGTTCATCAACAATTACAAATTCATTTCCATCATCAATATCATTTGAATTCACCAAATCACTAAATATTGTTTCATAGGGAATTTCCTTACTGTGACATGCGACTTTACTGTCAGGCACACTTACTTCATTAATCATTGCAATTTCAATGCTACCATTTTCATTCACTATTTCAGTTACAAATATTTCAACACTATCATCATTTTCAACAACAATGTCTTCATGAAATTCAACATTTTCACTCCACTTCTTCATTTCAAGAATATCCCAAAATATTTTTTCATTAGGTATTTCACCAAATTCATGCAAAATACTAGACAAAATGTTTTCATCCACTGCTGATATAATAAGTTGTAATGTGATTGCACCTCTTCTCTTATCATAGAAATTGACACAACCTTCATGATCATAATGCAATAAATCTACTAACCATAGTAATTTTTTCATTTCAGTTGCCCAAGGTTCATAATTTATACCTGATAAGAATGAAAAATTTGGCATCAATATTTTATATACTTCATCAAATTATTCATTGATTCCTTCATGGTCTTCATTGATCTGGTCCAACACTGCATTCTGATCCTCAAGCATGGGTTCTTCATTTGCAAATAGAAACACATCATACCGATATGAACAATACAATGACTCTTCTTGCTGATTCTTTCTCTTCATTTGTTTCAGCTCTGTCTGGAGCTGTCTAATTTACCTTTGCTTACCCATGGTGCATTATTATTTTATATTATTCCTTCTCTTTCTTATATTGGAGGCTTTGTGATTCTGATGGAATGGGCACATACACCTCACTTCGCTATAACACCTCCATGCAAGGGACCAAGTGCTTCCTCTAACAACAAATTGTTTCCCTTTTCCGCACCACGATAAGTACATCAACTTTGTCTGCATCTTCATTCCATTATAGGGATTAGCAATAAATTAGAGTGCTCCTGTCAAACCATGTACATGCTCTGCAATCTAATCAGGTCTACCAAAAGATAAGGATCTCATACCTACTTGTCTATTTTTCCGATGAGGGGGCTACGACAACTCTTTTATCTTGGGCGCATTGTCACTCCAAAGGTTGCTTAAAGGAATACATGTCACTTAATTGCATAGCAAGAAATGTATTGAGTGGGAATCATGTGTGTTAGTATTGATACCAACATTATATTATTATAATATTCATTCCAAATAATCTGGCAGTTGTTACTCTAATAATTTACATGTCCATGACTTCACACCAATTCTAACGGCGCTATCACACAACTTACACACGTAATGGATATATTCACTCGAGTTATACGATTGATCAAGATTTTATGAGCAGAACGAAATTAATACAAATTATTAAAATATTCTTAACACAGAATAATAGTGATACAGTAAAAAAAAATTTCTATTCAATAACGAAATAAGTTGAAACTGTAAAATGCAGCGAAAAACAAGCTTGCTGGAATGGTGGTGGCTTATCTCTAAGAAGAGATGTGACGACTGAGCTCATTCATAAGAAGATGATTACAATGAGGATATGAAGGCCTTTAAAAAAAAAAAATGTCAAAAACCATAGACATCCAAAAACCTAACCTTAGGAGATGAAGCGCCAAAATTCATGTGGGCCCCGTTTGGGTAAGTCAGTACATCAACTTCACGAGGTCGTAACTTTTGCATACAATCTTCGTTTTAGGCACAGTATCGACCATTGTAAAGGTATCATTGAGGAGATTCATTTTGGGGGACAAAATTTTCTTTTGGACATCATTGAGAAGATCGATCTAGAAAAACCTTCATTTAGGCCCTCAAAATGGCCCCGGAAGTTAAAACTGCTAGAAATAGTAAATTACCAAAATTGTCAGAAAATTGTTTTGAGCGAGTTGGAAAAGGTGGGTGGCCACCGATATCCACCTATATCAATCCTACCTCCTTAGTAAGAAATGGTCTCCATTGCATTGAGTTCCCCCATCAGATGATGAAATTTATGTTGAATTTGGCCCTGAGTGAGCCACTTGCCTTGTTGTAGGAGTTGCCATGTTTTGATGACTTGATAGAGTTGGATCCTTTGTTGTCGAGTACCCTTAATCTGTATGTTCACAATCAAATCATGGTATGCCTATTGTATACAGTCAGGGTTGAGCTCTGTTGGTGTCAACTTCTCTTCTATCTCTGAGGTGTCCAATAATGGTAGGAAATATGGCCGAAAGGGGAAATGTTGAGCTCAAAATCATTGTCACCCACAACCTTGGTGTTGGTGTACGACCCATAACAGATTCGTAGAAGCTTTCGATGGGGCCCTGTAAGGAATTCTTTCTTCAAGTGAAACCAAACTTTGTCTCCCACCTGAAACTTATGTGGCACCCTATATTGATCATGGTGGTGCTTATACTTAGCATTAGACTTCTGTAAAATATCCTGAACTTGTTGGTGGATGTGTTGGATCCATTGAATGAATTAGGTGGTTTTGTCAGCTTCTGGTGGAGCAGGGGACAAGTCGACTGAGGTGGTCACCATGGGTAGTGCAACATCCATGGGGCCCAATGGCTGGAATCCCAACCCCACTTGAAAGGGGTTGTGGCTAGTTGAGCTATGAAGGGCTCGTTTTTAGCTATGCTGGACATAAAGAAGACTCTCATCCCATGTGTAGGGGATTTTTGAATTGTACATGCACAAGATATGTATGATCATTCAATTAGCGACCTCAATTTGGCCATCTGTCTAGGGGTGGAAGGTAGTGGATTTGGTGAGCATGGTATCCAACAGTGATGAGAGGCTTGACCAGAATGTGCTGAGGAGCCAACTCTCATGGTATCAGATAATGGTTTGTGGGATCCGAAAATGTACCCATACTCGTTCAAAGAATATCTTGGTTGTGGCTTCTAATGTGATGTTCTTTTTGCAGGTGGCTACAATTGCCATCTTGGAAAAGAGATCAACAAACACGAAAACACAGTCATTTCCCCTCTTGGCGGACGGGAGGCACGGTATGTAGTCCATTGATATGGATTCCCACGACCTGTCAAGAATAGGAGGAGAGGTGTACATGCCCTGTTTCTTCATGGTCGGTTTGAAAATAATGCAGGTGGTGCACGACCTGATATACTTGCCAACATCCTATCAAATTTCCGGCCGGTAGAAATGTTTCTACAACACTGCCACTTTATTTTCGATGCCAAAGTTTCCTGCCACTTGACTGTAGTGAGCTTCCCAAATCTACTTCTCGCGCTCACTTGCGGGAACATAAAGATGGACCAGACGACACAACAACCCATCTTGAAGATGGAAATTAGAAACCACTGAGTTTGCGCCCAACATTTGGTAGGTGGTGGAAAAGTCAGGGTCTGTCTCGTAGAGGTGAGGCCATCTAGAGGTCTTGTGGCCACAAGAGTCTATCACCGTGGTGAGTGCTGCGACTGGAGGTCGGTTGAGGAAATCAAAAACTCGATTGGTACTTCCTATTTTATACTTGATGTTGAGGTGGAACTGTTATAAGTATGTGGACCACTTCTGATGGCGGTCATTCTGCAATTTTCCATGGGTTTGCATGAACTATAGTGGCTTGTGATCAGTGTGGATGACAGTCTCCTTCCCAAGAATGTAATGTCTCCACTGGAGGTAGGCTTTCATAATGGAGTACATTTCTTTGTTGTAAGTAGGGTACTTACGGACAACCTCTGATAGTGTCTCACTTTGATATGCCAAGGGGTGGTCGTGTTGAGTTAGAACGACATCCACAACATAGTCTGAAGCATTTTTGTTGATCTCAAAGGGATGTTGCAGGTCTGATAATGAAAGTACTGGGGATGAGCACAAATGATTCTTCAATTCATCGAAGGATTATTGTGGGGACAAACACCACACAAATTTTTCCTTACTGCCACCCCTAGTTACTTGGCTGAGGGCCCATGTTATATGAGAGAATTCCAATACGAACATGCGATAGAAATTGGTGAGGCCCAAGAAGCTATGAAGTTCAGTGAGTGTGGTTGGGGCTGGCCAGTCACGAATGACCTTGATCTTGGCTGGCTCCACATGCAAAACATGTCGATCAATGATGTAGCCTAAGTAATGGACCATGTCCATGATGAAGGAACATTTTTCCAAGTTTGCATATAGTTTGTGCTGACAAAGGGTGTGTAAAACCTATTGAATATGCTGCCAGTGTTCCGCCCAAGTCTTGTTGTAGATGAGGATGTCATCCAGATACACCACTAAAAAATTATTTGTGAAAGGTCATAGGCTATCGTCCATCATCCTCATAAAAGTTGCCAGAGCATTTTTCAAACCAAACGGCATGACCAACCATTCAAAAAGACCATTTTTTGACTTGAAGGCAGTCTTCCATACATCTATCTATTCTATTGGGACCTGGTAGTATCTAGACTTCATATCAATCTTACAAAAGTATTTGGCGCCCATGAGATGATCAAGCAGGTCGTCGATTCGGGGAATCAGGTACTGGTTTCAGACTGTGATTTTATTCAGGGCCCAGTAATTAATGCAGAGTCACCATGTCTCATATTTCTTCTGCACCAACACGATTGGGCTCTCACAAGGTGATGATATGGGACATATGTGCCCTTTGTGGAGAATTTCTTGGATTTGCCTCTTGATCTCCTAGTTTTATAATAGAGAGCGGCGGTAGACTGGCCCATTGGGTAGCGGTGTGCCTAGGGTCATATTGATGGGATGCTTGACCTGGAAAGGCAGACGTACCCTGGTAGGAGAGGAGAAGATATCTGAGTATTCTTTGACAACCTTATCCACTTACTTTTGTCTTGTGGAGAGATCGGTCGTGGATGCCCTGGATGTGGTTGCGATATTTTTCTCACTTTGAGAGAGAATCACGAAGAAGACAAATTTCCTGGTCTGAGAGATTATCTTCCTGCATTGCTTGGCAGAGATCAAGGAAATAGCACTAGGAGGGACTGCCTCGGGTATCCTGTACAATTTCTTGTTCAAAGTAATAATAACACTATGAGGCCTAGACTCATATACAACATGACGTTTCCATAAATAAGGTTGGCCCAAAAGAACATTACAAACTTCGAGAGGAGAAACATCACACAATACCTCGTCTTTGAAGGATTTGATGTCGTACGACATTCGACATTATTGTCTGATGCGAAGATCGCTTCCTTGGTGGAGCCATCCAATGGTGTAGGGTTGTGAATACGGCATTGTCGGTAAGGCCAACTGCTTGACGACCCTTGCTTAGATGAGGTTCTTCTGGCTATCGCTATCAACGATGAAGTGCAGTGGGGTGCCTTTTACCCACATCTGTGAATGGAAGAGGCACTCGTCTTCTTCTGGCTCATTTGGTTCACTAGAGTGGAGATTGGTGGTAGCAACGATGGCACTGGGTTTCGCATCAATGATATGTCTTCCCCTTTTTGGTTCTGACTCAGAGTCAGAACTCACATCTAATTAAGAGGTTTTCACTTCGACCACCAGTGATTGCTTTGAGCGTTAGTCAACAGTGTTATGCCAAGGGCTCTTATGGAAGTTGCACCACTTCCCAATATCTTTCTTTGTCTTTCTAGTGTCCTTCTTTGCTTGCGGCTTGGACTAGTTGTCCTGATATTGTCCATCTTTTCTTTGTCCTTTGCTATCTGTGTTGGGGTCGCCCCTTCATCGATTTTGCTGTGAGGGGTTCCTAGGACCAAATTTCCACGTCTTTTGTTTGAGCTTTTGCTCAATTTTGATGGCATATCGGTAGGCCGTGCCCAAGGATGAGATGTCCAGAAATTCCATTCCGGTCTAGATGTATCTATGCAGAGCACCGCGATACTTGAGCACCATATGTCTCTCTGAATATTTGATACCCAGCTTGGTGCGCAATGTATGGAAGATATTTGTGAACTTTGGCAATACTTGGTCTCTTTCTTGCCGTAGTGTGGTCCATTTGGTATAGAAGTTGTCATAACTTTCGACAGGGTAGTATTTTTCCTTAACAGCATCCTTGAAGGATTCTCAGGTGGTTGCGACTGTAAATAATGAGGGATCCTCTGTTTCCTTTTTCTCAAAGAAAGTTTCCCACCACTCTTTGACATGGGGAACGACTTTGAGGAATGAAAAAGTAATATTTTCTCTATTTGAAAAGTTATGGACATAAAAATACCCTTCTAGTAGATTCAACCACTTTTCTACAACATCTGTGTCTATATGACCTTCAAATATAAGAATATCAAAGTTGATTTATACCTTGAAGGGGGCGGTGCCTCCACTCGAGGAAGATGTGTCGCATGTTGATAGCTGCCGAAGGATTTGCACAAAAATATCCATCATCTCGTTCCTCTATTGCATGAGGGATTCCTCAAGAAACATTTTGAAAAGATCTCCTATCTCATCATATTTCTTTTCTCCTTCCATGAGAGGTCTCTTGGGTGTGCGAGAGATTTTTTCCTCAAGAGAAACAAGCTAGAGACCCAATTCTTTATACCCTGACCTCGTTGGGGACATGCATTAAGACGACAAGGAGAAGAACGCTCTGATACCATTGATCCAGATTTTATGAGCAGAACGAAATGAATACAGATTATTAAAATATGTATAACTCAAAATAACCGCGATACAGTAAAATTGGTTTTCTATTCAATAACGAAATAAGCTAAAACTGTAAAAATGCAGTGGAAAACACCCAATTCTTTGTACTCTGACCACATTGGGGACATGCATTAAGATGACAAGGAGAAGACCGCTCTGATACCACTGATCTAGTTTTTATGAGCACATCGCAATGAATACAGATTATTAAAATATGTGTAACACAGAATAACCAAGATATAGTAAAATTGATTTTCTATTCAATAACGAAATAAACTAAAACTGTAAAATGCAGCGGAAAACAAGCTTGCTGGAATAGTGGCGGCTTATCTCTGAGAAGAGATGCGACGGTTGTGCTCATTCACAAGAATATGATTACAATGAGGCTCTAAGGCCTTTTTACAATAAAAAAGAATGTCAAAAACCCTAGAAATCCAAAAACCTAACCCTAGGAGATGAAGCACCAAAAGTCATGTGGACCCCATTTGGGTAAGTCAATACATCAACTTCCCGAGGTCGTAACTTTTACATATGATCTTTGTTTTAGGTGCACGATAGCCCGTTGGAAATGTATTGTCAAGGAGATTCATTTTGGGGGCTCAATCATGCCTTCAACTATCATTTCATTTTGGGGGCTCAATCATGCCTTCAACTATCATTGAGAAGCTCGATCCCTAAAAACCTTCATTTACGCCCTCAAAATGGCCCTGAAAGTTAAAACTACTAAAAATAGTTAATCGCCAAAATTGTTAGAAAACTGTTTAAAAAAAATTATGGTCGCGAAAATGTTGTTGTAAATGAAAATCAATGGATGCACCAACAAATAATTGAAACCAAACGATAACAGCAACGGATTTTCTTCACTAGAAACGGCGATAGAAACGATGAATTTACTTTGCACAGATCAGGATCTCACCCTCCTCTGACCACCAACACAGGAGTTCAATTCGGGTTCACCAACAATCTATTTTCTGTACAAATTGGCTGAACAATAGAAGTGATCACATCTCTCCTCAACGCACAAGCTCATGTCAATGGCGCTGCCTTTAGCAAGTTTCAAACAACAATAAATTCTCACGCATATTTCTTCAAAATTTCGCGCCAGGTCAAGGGACGCATTACTCATCCTTCAACTCGAATGTGATCAATTGCGCCTTACAACAACACCTTTTCTGGTGACTTTCCTTCACACATAATTCTCTGGCGATTATCTTCATCCTACAACTCCTTGACTCTTCTTCCCTGTAACGTTTCTCTGTTGTCCCACACTTCATCATTTCCACACTTCAGAAAGGGATCTCGAAGCAGTGATATTTCCACGTAGTGATACCATCTTTCACTTTGCAGCGATCTGAACGCAAGAATTGACACCAAGGAGCAACGATCTCTTCTAACACTTTCTCCGCCAACACTTTCTTCCTGATGAAAAGCCTCATCGCTGAATATTGGTTTGAGAGAATGTAATGATATTGAAGTATTAGATCGCAATCATTTCGCTCCTTACTTCGTGAACATAGAAATCAGTGACATATGACAACAATGATATATATGACAGCAATGATATCTGTTACCCATGATATATATACAACAATGATATATATGACAGCAATGATGATATAAATGACAACATTGTTCTTTCCAGGTGCCATGATTCAACAATGACTCATGCTCATGCAACGACTCAATTATACAGAGAGACGCATTTCTTCCAGAAATTTGAGAAAGAAAGTCGAGAGGCACAGTTCTTTGCAAAAATTCAAAATTATGTGGTACGAAATTTAAAATGTTAATAGCATAGTTTTCATGTTCATACTTTATTATTTTTGCAGGTCTTTGAAAAGGACAAGAGGCGCAGTTCTTCCAGAAAATCGAGCAACAATACAATACTCCGCCTAGAAACAATACAACTGTGTAGCCGACCGACCTGCCAGCCGAAAGCATGCAATAAAATACAAAGTCCCTATACAGGAATTGTGCGTCAAACGGGCGTATGCTCAGATCAAAGTCACTGACTCTACACAACAATTTGCAGGGCTACCACCACCAATATCGTTATCTCTTACACAAGGGTTTACAAGGCCACTGATCCTCTCGATCTGGATACAAATTTTGAGCCTCCAGTGCCTTCTTGATTTATTTTCCTCTTCACAAACTCAACCCACGACCTGCACATGGTAGAAGTATATGATCCTCCTCAATGTCGTATGCTTTGTATCATTTCTTTCATTGAAGTCAGTAACGGGAAAAAAAAACAGTATATGATCCTCCTCAATGCCGGAGAAGAATGCGCAGATTCAGTGCAGGAGTATGATAAATCGAGCTACTTACAACATGAGGAGAAGAAGCTCCACAATTACGCCGCATGGAAAGTAAGTTCCGTGTTACTATCACTAGGAATCCGACTGCAATATACTGATATCGTCTTCCAAATAATCGAGGGAGGTTGCTACTCGCATCTACGCACGATTGAAATCAATGACAGACTAGGGCATTGTCCTTTGCTGGCCGAAATTTTTCAATATGCAATTATGCACTTATTCCTTCTGAGGCATTTGGTAGGGACTGCGCAGGATTAAGAGATGACATCGGCAACTCGATGTTGAAGAAAAAGATGCTAAGCACTCGGAGTTAGTTGCGAACTTGCCTTTTGTCATCCATTCATAATAAGTAGTCGCCTGATATACCGCGTAGGCTCAAACAAAGGATCGCAGAAATTTCATGTGAACTGAAATTCATGGCGAAGCTTTTAAGAAAAGTTGGTCGTTGGTCTACTCACTCGTACCCGGTTAACCCGGTTGACAGTCATGTCCACTACGCTATTATTGAATTTAGTGGAAGTGTCAGTCACAATTGAGTACTTGAGATTCTTTTCTTAAACAATTGTGCACATCCATAATTTTTGGCTTTTATAGCGTCTGTCCCGATTCCTGGCTCAGGAAATTGTGGAACAGAATGAACTCCTCAGTTTTAAAGTCATTTTAATGTCATGTCCAATAGCTTTTGTTGATTGCCTTGCAGATTTCAAATGAAAACAAACTTTAAAAAGGCCAGCTCTGTTCGCAGAGAGGAAGATATGATTCATTGTCAACATTTTTCTATGTTTATGTGTGCAGAGGCATCCATAATTGTATATGTTAAGAACATAAGTCCTTGAGGAACATGACTCCTGAGGAGGTCTTCATCGGAGTGAAGCCTCAGGTTGGACACTTTAGGATATTTGAGTTTTCAATATACATTCACGTACCCAAGGAGAAAATGATGAAGCTATATCCTTCAAGTAGAAAGGGTGCATTTGTGGGGTACAGTGCGTCTTCGAAGGAATACCAGATCTACATCCCTAGTGAGAGACAAATTGAGTGAGAGATAGAAAGAGATGGTACCTTCGGAGAGAGCCAGAAACCTCAGAGATATTCGTGCCATGCTGCAACTATGAGCCACATCATTGATTATAAACCTTCGTGTTATGAGGAGGCAACTAGTCATTCAGTATGAAAAGATGCCATAATGGATGAGTATCAATCCATCATGAAGAATGATGTGTGGGATATTGTTTCGAGACCTGAAGGGAAGTCTGTAGTAACTTCCAAATGGATCCACAAGATCAAACACACAGTTGATGGGAGCATCGAGAGGCACAAAACGAGATTTGTTGCTAGAGGATTCTCTTAGGTGGAGGGAATAGATTATGATGATACATTTACTCCTATTGCTCGATACACTTCTATCCAGATGATTATTTCCCCTGCAACATCCATCGGTTAGAGAGTACATCAAATGGATGTAAATACAAACCTTGCATTTGCTCATGTGTGCAGGTGGAAAATGGCCTTGTATGAAATCAATCAACCACCTCGAGCTTGGTATGCAAGGATTGATGGACCCCTGATGAGTTTGGGATTCAACAAAAGTGTTGTTGATCCCAACCTATACTACAAAACTTTTAATGGTAAGGCACTGATTTTGGTCCTCTACGTTAATGATTTATTCCTCATAGGTACATAGAGCTTTATTTTTGAATGCAAATATGCATTGGCCTCTGAGTTTGAGATGAAGGAACCTGGTATGATTCACTACTTCTTGGGACTAGCAGTGTGGCAAAGAACTGATGAGATCTTCCCGAGTCAGGGGAAGTACACAGTTGAGATATTGAAGAAGTTTGAGATACTGAACTTCAAGCCCGTGGCTATACCAATGATGACGAATCTAAAGAAACTAAGTGTGTCTTCTTTCGATTTTGATGAAATTGATCTAACTCTGTACAGATAGCTGATTGGATAATTGATGTATCTGGTTAACACCGGACCAAATATTTGCTATGCAGTGAGTGCACTTAGCCAGTTTATAAGTCAGTTCAGATAGACACACTAGATTGTTGTGAAACATGTGTTGAGATACTTGCGAGGCACAGTTCAACATGGTCTAAGATATACTTCCAGTATTGATATGATATGGCAGGAATATATTGACTCTGATTGGGCAGGGAGTGCAGTGGACAGAAATAACACCTTCAGGTGTTGCTTCACTTTGGGATCTTCCATGGTTTCCTAGTGTAGCAGGAAACGAACTTCTGTGGATTTGAGCACAACAAAAGCAGATTACATTGCATTAAGTATGACAGTCTGTGAAGCAGTGTGGCTTCACGAGCTCTATGCCGATTTATTCGAACATGTGCTGGATTACACCATTATTCATTATGGTAACTAAAGTTGTGTGAAGATCTTTGATAATCCAGTGTTTCATGACAAATCGAACCACATTGATATCAAGTACCATTACATTCGAGACATGGTGCAGAGGAAGGAAGTATTTGTGCAGTACCTTCCTATAGATGAGCAGGTTGTTGATGTTCTTACCAAACCAAGACGAAGTTAAAGTACTTTCGTGGCAGACTTGGCATGGAAGAGAATGCCTCCCTCGCTGAGAGGGAGTATTGATGTTTGCAGCTTCCTGAGACATTCTCCAGATCGTACTACTCTGTGACTGTGTTGATTTGATCTGTGATGACACTTATCCGAGAAGGGATAAGTGGGGCACTTATTTGAGAAGGGATAAATGTGGTTGGGCTTATAACCCAACGTCCCATGTGGAGATCACATGAGGACATGTCAAGGGAGTTGACCCTTGACGTCATACACTATGGGAGTTGACCCTAGTGTTTCTAGAGGGTGTAGCCTCTAGAAGTCCACATGGAGTACCATGTGTGACAATCTTACTCTAGATCGCACTGCTCTGTGAATTGAGTTGAGTTGATTTGTGAGGACACTTATCTGAGGAGGGATAAGTGGAACACTTATTCGAGAAGGAATAAGTGCATTTGGGCTTATAACCCAACGTCCCATATGGAGAGAACATGAGGACATGTCAAGGGAGTTGACCCTTGACGTCATACACTATGGGAGTTGACCCTAGTGTTTCTAGAGGGTGTAGTCTCTAGAAGTCCACATGGAGTGCCATGTGTGACAATCTTACTCCAGATCGTACTCCTCTGTGAATTG
>ML782015.1:65607-98482 GCA_009831015.1 Picea engelmannii | reverse complement strand
GTTGAGTTGATTTGTGAGGACATTTATCCGAGGAGAGATAAGTGGAACACTTATTCGAGAAGGAATAAGTGCAGTTGGGCTTATAACCCGAGGTCCCATGTGGAGAGCACATGAGGACATGTCAAGGGAGTTGACCCTTGACGTCATACACTATGGGAGTTGACCCTAGTGTTTCTAGAGGGTGTAGCCTCTAGAGGGGGGGGGCAAGAATTGTGTATTGGTGTATAGTCTCTTTGTCTCATTTGTTGAAGAAATTGATATTGATGATTTTAATAAATTTTTGGGACATTGTGCATATGGGAATGATAAACGTTTTCTCCTTCTCTTAATATAGCTTTCATCGAAGTGAAATATTTGTATTCTTATTTCTTTGCATTGTTTAGAGTCGGTCAAAACATCATTTAGTCCACGCTATATTCCTCTTGAGTAACAACAACCTTAAAAATAAAACACTTATAAAAATTGATTAAACACTTTTTTTATTTACTGGTAGCAAACCTACATTAGATTAGTTGTAGGGTTTTGGAATAGGTGTGAAAGATAACTTTCCAAAGCTGTAAAAAAACATAGAATCTTGAGTTAGGGAGAGGTGAAATCCACTTGCTACATTTTGTCCTGGAAAGTCCTTCTCACACAAGGGTCAATCATGATATCACATTAAGACAGACAGAGTTACTCACCTTGCTTTGTTGGTCTTGGTGTAGAGATTGCACGTATTATGGGGGTCGCTTGAAGGTATACCTACAATGATAAGTAGAATCCTTTAAAGTTGATTTCGGAATAGATACTCTGCCTTTGCACGTGGATTGGATTGTCGACTATTTCCCTAGGCATCACTGTAGTAATTGGTAACCTTAGTGGCCTATCTCTTTAGGGTCTTTACACAAGGTGATTGTGGAGGGGCAAGTCTTCACGGTACTTGGAATCGACGTTGGCCAAACTCACTTGGGATCCTTGGAGGGTATAACCATGTTTATGTGTGGGAGCTTTCACCAAGGTGTAAGTCTATTAAGAATCTCATCAACGTAACTTTTCCACCCACTCTATATCAACCCCTTCTTACATTGTTCCCACGACGTTGGATTTCATCACCAACTAATGAGTTCATTGTGAAAATGTTTTGTTTGCTTGCTTTCTTACTAGATTTTTAGCATGTGTTGTTTGTTTTCCCTAGCAGACTCTAGGTTGGATATTTATTTAATGGCATCAGTTCCCAGAGAAACCAATGAAGGAACCCCTTCTCCAGGGAAACCTTTTGTTTTTCCTTCTTACAAAAACATTGGTCCTCCTCACATCGCTACTTTGATCCTTTTAGGCCTTACGATTGGATTGTCGGTGTGGTTGTTTTCCACTCAGGTAATCTCGAATGCAGTAAGTGTTTCAGTTGTAAACACTTCCCCCCATGAGCATCAACCTCATGTTGATCTTTCACCTTCTTCACTAGTAAGATCTTCTTCACCTTCTTCACTTGCAAGGTCTTCTTCCATTTCATTTTCTTCGCCGAGTGAAATCTCTAAAGCTAGTAACTCGGTGGATAAGAAGAAGAAGAAAAATAAACAAGGGTCCCAACTTTCAACCACTTCCAAACATGTTGGAAAACAACCAGTTATTGTTAATCATGCTGGGAGTGTTGATGATGTCAGGATCACCCACACAAATCGTAATTCCAAGTACCCTTGCAGTGTTTGCAAGGGTAGCCATATTCTTAAGGATTTCCCTGGTCTATCCAAGGTTATCGAAGCATGGTCTACGCGCCCTCGCTAACCCATGTTGTCAGCCTCTGGACAACATGTTGATGACCACCCATCAACTAGTCAAGATACTGTTGGGAAGAAGAAAAGTAGAGTCAAGTTCCCGTGTATATTATGGAGAGGAAGACATCTAAATCACCTTTTCCCTCGTATGGATGAAGCCTCGAAATTGCTGGAAGACATGACTATTTCTCAGCCTCAACTTCCAGTTGCTTATAGCAAGCTTACTCTTGACCCACCTGTAGCTGATGGAGTGATCAATCCAACCCTTTCATCAGTCAATCCAATTGATCATGTACCCAATATGGTCACGTCGTTAGTCAAACCATTTGACAAAGTGGTCGATCCAATACCATCCTCGGTCGATCCCACTCTCCTGTTTGGGAGTGAAACCCAAGTGGTTGATCCGATCCCATCCTCGGTTGATCTCACTCTTCTATTAGAGAGTGAAACCCAAGCAGTCGATCCGTTTCCACATGTCGACCCCATTCTCCCCTTGAAGAATGAAAATCAAGTGGTCAATTTGATCTTGTCATCAGTTGATCCTACTCTCCCACTAGAGAGTAAATCCGATACTTCCCACGTTTTTCTCGTTGATACAAAACCTACCATGTTGGGGGGTATTCCTCCTCTCATGGAACCCCCTCCAACTAATGAGACCATCCTTTTTAATTGGGGTGTGCTAACTGTACCTCGTTTTCCCTCTCACATTCCTTTCAAGATTATACTACAAGTTTGTGGTCGGAATATTCCTCAGATGTTGATAGATGAAGGTTCGTCTGTTAGTATTTTTTCCTCTATTGCTTGGAAAGATTTGGGTTATCCTTAGCTTGTGTCGGTTACACTGAGTTTTTTATCTTTTAACAGAAGAACCAATCACCCTTTAGGGGTCCTTCCTCAGTTTCCTGTAACTTTGGGAGGGAAAACGGTTCTTATTGACGTCATGGTAGTCCAAGATCCCTTGGATTTCGATTTACTCCTTGGGCGAGATTATGTCTATGCCATGAAAGCTATTGTGTCCTCTCTTTTTCATGTGATATATTTCCCACACGATGGAAGAATGGTGACTATTGATCAACTTTCATTTGTTGGTACTGACTTGACCATCAACCCAATGACCTCCCTAAACGGTTCTTATATGAAAACGGTATTACACCCGCCATAGGTCAATTATGTGGCATTGTCTCCCACACCTTCAGCTGCCGATGAAGATGAGCCTCTCACTGTAAGCTTAGTCTCTTATGACTTGGATCTAGTAGTTTATATGGTGATCTCTTCGGTAGGGCTATTGGAGCCTAATATCCTTACCCCTATCGCAACCCTCCACATGTGTTCCTTCCAGAGTGTGTTTCTTCTGTCAAGTGAAGATCTCTTGGAATACATGACCAAGTTTTGTCCCTTGACATGGTGTCCTTCCAGAGCACTATCCTCTTGGAAGCCATGATCAAGAAGAGAGTTAGCATGGTTTTCTGATTTCAAGCTCATTAAAAAATGAAACCATCTTTGAGCATGATTTTCTGATTTCAAGCTCGTTAAGAAATGAAACCAGCTACGAGGATAGTTTTTTCATCTTTGTGGAAACCTCGTTAAAAAATGACACAAAGGTTACGAGCATAGTTCATGTTTCTGTGTTAAGCTCGTTAAAAAATGAAACAAAGATCTGGGGATTGAACCTGGATTCACAACCATAGTTCTTGTTCTTGTGTCAAGCTCGTTAAAAAATGAAATAGTTTTCCCCTCTCTTCGATTGTGTCAAGTACTTCATTACGTATAGTATTTGACACTTCTTTTCATCCTCCTATGTCGTTGGATGAACCGAATCTTGGGGGGCAATGCTTTCAGCCTCTGGAATTCATGCTGAAGTTATGCCGTTAGTTTCTTAAGCTAGGGTTTAAGTACCAACCATCCCTGTGTTATGCATTGGGAAGTCACAAGCATATTTTTCTCTGGTTTGAACTTGTGTAAAAATGAAACCACCTACCTCAGGCATAGTTTCCTCTGGTTCGATCTTGTGTAAAAATAAAATCTATCCCAAGCATAGTTTTGTTTTATTTTAAGCTTGCGTAAAAATGAAAACAATCCCGAGCTTAGTCTTTGTTATTTCTCATGCTCGTAAATACATGATAATAAGTTACCAAGCTTAGTCTTTGTTCTTTGTCATGCTTGTAAATACATGAGAATAAGTTACCGAACTTAGTCTTTGTTCGTTCTCGTGCTCATAAATCAATGAGGACACAATCGAGTATACTTTTGTCGCCTTTTCATACTCATCATGGTAACACAAAAATAGAAACTCATGGAGTATCCTTTAAGCTCTTTTCACACTCCATAAAAATGAAAAGATTGTCGAGGGACCTTGTTCTTTTCACACTCGTAAAAATATTTGAAGAAAACATTTGATGAGTGATAGTTTATCACTTTTTAGGTCTCATTAAACTAACTTACGAAAAAGGAACTAAGAGACTTCTCTTTAAGTGTTTTTCAGACTCTCTAAATATGAAAAACCCCCTAGTTTTCTCTCTTTGGAATCATTAAACAAACATCGAAAGACCCATATGGGACCGAACCACTCCCTTTTAGGGTTCGTTAAACATACTCCGAGGGACTCATCCGAAGGATGAGCTTACAGTTCAAGCATATTTTATTGTCCTCAAGATTGTGTAAAAATAAAGAGGTACTCTCTTGAAATGGTGGGGGGGAAATTGGAAAAGAAATGTATCTAAACCTGTATTCCATGGAAGAGTAACTTTTGAACATGATACCCTTTCACTCGCTTTGTGTCTAGGTTGGAAAATCCGCTTGCCTCTTGATCATAATCCTTTATAAGATTACAATTTGGTCTGTGATCCTTGTTGTCGAGTTAGTGTTTTCAAGACAATTGTCATGTCGTCAATATGTTAAAAGAGAATTTCAACCCAGAAATAATTCTATTGCATCGACCATTTCTACAATCCTTAAGCCTTCTATTACATAGGCCATCCCTGAGTTAGTCCTAAATCACTTGTTACTCTGATTTACTTCAAATTTTGTTACCCATTTCGTGTCATTGATGGGGGATACATTAAGGTCCTCTTGTGACGAGTATTTTCCTGTCGACTTCAACTCATTATCTAGGAATTAGACTTAGGAAATAATTGGTACCTTGTAACTTGCATGCCTCAATGGCAGGTTTCCTTGCTTTCGATAGTGGGTTTTCATTATTGACCTCTGATTGAGAAATTCCGCCGAGTGTTCGACTTTATCTCATTAATTCACATTCGTTGGATTGTATTAGTGTACCTTGGGAGTCATTGACATTAATGGTGATTTCCCTCGCACTTGTTAATGATATTCACTAATGACCAGTAATCAAGTGGTTTCTACCATGTTCGACTTCAACATATATATTCACATGGTTAGATTCATACTGTAGAGTGGTGGAGATGAAGACCCTGAATATTTTATGATAGATTTAGGTTGTGTTGGAGTATATTCATATTGTACTATTGCATAGATAGACATTGTATGTCTTATGGCTATGTTCAAATTTGAGTCTTTAGCACATAGATCCATAGTGTATTTATGGTGGCTATGTTCAGATTTGAGTCATAATGGCATGGATCCACGGTGTATGTTTGGTGGCCATGACCTCTCTTACTTGACATGGATCTTCACATGTTAGGATTTATTCTTTGAGTCATTTGTATTATGAGTATGAGAATGCCTACCTTAGTGATGATATCTTATTGTGCTATATTTCCTTGTTTGTTGGCAGGTTTCCAATCGACGTGTTCCTTGTTCCCTACACACACTCGACAAATCATTTTAGCTATCACTCTGTTATAACTTCATACTTTGTGGGGCTCTATGTTACACATTATTTTCATCATCCCTATGACTATTAATGATGTAAACCTATCTGTTGCCTTTAGAGGGGTCAGTGGCTTGAATTCCTGAAGAAAGAAGGGAGAAGAACTTTCCCTGAGAGAAGAAGTTGTATTTTCCTTTGTAAAAAACCTAGTAAGGAAGATTTCTGCAGGCTGCAATATACGCAGGGTGCGGCGATGCCTAATTTCTGCACCTTTCTCTAAAGCTAGATTGTGGAGTTTCCACGGGCTACACTATAGCTAGGGTGCGAAAATTCCTGTACGTGGGAAAAACGAGTGTCTTCTTGATGCTTCTATAAGGAGAAGCTTCTATGGTGAGGTGGCCTTCAAATGGTTTGGATATTACTCACTTTCATTATTTAGTGGGATCATCCTAACCTCCTCAACTTATCCTCTTCAACTTATAAAAGGAGAGGAGCTCTCATGGAGAAAGTTAGTTTGATTGAGATTGGGTTTTGTAGCTTGGAGTTTTTGGAGCTCGTATATTGGCTTTGAGTTTTTCTTTGTCAAGATAGATTGTTGATCTAAGAATCCTTGGAACAGAAGTGTGTGGGAAGAAAGGAATTGTTGGAAGGAACCTGACTAAATTAAGGCATCTGGTTGTATCTTTCTTCCACATTCTTTAATACAGATATTATATTCTTTCCTATATGAATGTTATTTTTCCATAGTGTATGATTCCTTGATCACATACATAGTTTCACATCAAATATACTCTGTTATTCTTGTCTTTGTTGTCTTGTGTTTCTTTGCAAATATTTCTCCATAAGCCTCGTGACGGAGCTTGGATTGCATTGGCGAAGTCGGATCTTCGATATTTAAAAGGTATGTTCTAGATCCATTTCTCATTTGATAATTGAAATCTAAGGAAAGAGTAGTGTACTATCTTGTTTTGTTCTAGTTTCGTAGTGAAGCTAGGAGGATTGATTTGTGTCCACACTTAACAATTATCCTGATAACACAACTACATAGTAAACTCCAATCAAAATAGAAACAAAGTAACTTCAAGGGAATACAGAAAGTCAAGTGTAAACACAATGACTAGTGATAAGAAATCCAAACTGTTTGTTCCTCCTTTCTTACTGACATTTGAAATTTTCAACATAAATTTACACAATTGTTCAGTGGACTTTAGGGAAGCATCAAATTTCATGTGTAAAAAATTGAATGCAACTCCCGCCAAAAGAGATATAAACTTTATACAATTGGATAGAACTGATGCTAAATTCATTGGTGAATTGAGGGATGTTATGATCCAAATCACTTCTAACCCAAATATTAACCAAGTGATTTATATTACAGTTGTAGATATACTAGAAGCTTATGGGATGTTGCTAAGTTGAGACTAGTCACAAAAATTACATGGATATTTTAGTATCAATTGGTCTCATCTATGGTTACCATGGAAGGGGAAGCCTAACATGATTAGGATTAATATATAAAAATACCTGAAACATATTGTCATCGATTTAGAATTCCCAAAATATGAATCACAAGAGTAGTTTCCTAGAATGGGAAAATCAGTTGAAGAAGGTTCATGTGGCGGTTTCTTGTTTAGCAGATTTCACAGCAGCCGTAAGTCCTCTAACGACCAACAACATGAGAGCACAAGGCCCCAATTATTTACTACAAACATATTTTCAATAAAATAATAGAAAAGATACAATGGCAGATACACACATTACACATATATTTTTCCCCTCGAAACCCAAACTAGGAAAACCAACATATTATATATTCATTCACATCACACATTGTTTACAATAAAATATACATATAGGATCTCATAGCATCCAAAACCAAAATTCAATAACTCATATTAGTCAACAACTCTAATTCCTTAACCAAAAATAGAAAACCATCGATGAAAACCATGTACCAAAGAACCGCTCAAAAATAGATGCAAAAAATAGTTCTAACCATGCAAAGAATATAACACATACCCAACATTATCCCACTTGTTGTTTTCTTTGCATACAGGGGGTTACAAGTTTACATAGTCAACAATCCAGGGTAGCAATGCCCATAGATCCTCTACACCAAGATAACTTCTCACTGCTCACAGATTTTGCTAATGAATCTGCAACATTCTTCAAAATCTCCACCTTCATCAACAACCCCTTCTTTTCTTCAACCATGTCTCTCACAAAATGATATTGAACATCAATATGCTTTGTCTTTGAATGGTAAGTTGGTTTCTTCACCAGAAAAATTGCATTTTGACTGTAAAAATCTATCCTTACAACTTGTTATACCAACCCAATACTTGAACACAATATTTGTGACCATAATGCTTCCTTGATTACATGATTGGCTGCCATGTATTCAAATTCTGTATTTGAATGTGCCACTATAGACTATCTTTTTCTCATCCAACTGAATTTCTCCTCCAAACAAGTTAAACACATACCCTCTTGTAGATATTATATGATCCATATTTCCATCCTAGTGTACATCCACAAAGCCATGTATGTACAACACTCTATCATAACCTGGTATTTCTTGGTAGCACAATCCATAACTAGTAGTGCCACGCAAATACCTGAAATATCTCTTTACTGTTGTCCAATTCTCCTTCCCTTGTTTTGACATATACTTTCTCGAAACTCCCACTGCTTGTGTGATTTGGATGGATCTAGGGAACATCACAGAAGTTCAGAAGTGTCCCAGGAGGCTCATAATGGCCTCAACAGGAAGAAAAAGGGCAAAATTGAAAGTTCACAAAACTCAATTAAAATGACATGATCATGAAGATTGTGTCACAAACTTTCTAATGGTGCAAATGAATCATCAAATAGAGTTATAGATCAAAATTTATAAGAGGGAAATGTTCAATCAAACTTGGTCAAAAAGACAAAAGTCAAAGTGACACGTGGCACCACTGCAAGGGTGACATGTGGCATGTCCATACAACTCAGTTGGCATGGGATGACGTGGCAAGGATGGTAGACACATGGGTAAGTTAGGTGATGACACATGTCCATTTCATGGACAAATCAGATTGCGACAAGTGGTAGTTTTGTGGACAAGTTATATGGTGCCACGTGGCCTAGTCATGGGCTCTCACATGGAACCCCTCCAATGGTTGATGGGTAAAATTTTTATGACTCCCCAAGCTTTGAACTCATGACCTCTCACTAACCCAAAGGCCCCACAAATCCGTGCTAACCACTACACCATATGCTTGTGCTTGTTTATAATATGCTTCAAGTATTATTTAAAGTGTAAGGTTTATGCATGCACCAAAGGAAAGGGGCTAGGCCTTTGGCTCAGATCAAGGCGCAGAGACAATCATTTTTAGGTAAAATGATGCCATGAATGTAGTGGTGGTGTTAGTTTTCTGATTTGAGCAAATATTATGTATCTTAAATCCAGAATGAGTCATTTATTATAGAGATAGTGGCACGGTAAACGAGACAAAGGTGTCTCTTGGGCCCGAAAGTGTCTGACTCAGATGGATATGATTTGACAGTCATTTTTATGTAATTCGGCGATGAGAATCCAATCACGGGGTCTGTTTTTGTAGCAGAGCTTCAAATCAACAAGCTAAGTTCTGGAGAATCCAATGTAAGGATGCTTTTCATTATCTTGTTTTTTCATTAAATTTTGCAGCATAACATGTGTGTTATAGGTATGTAGGAGCATAGAGAGGCTGCAAAAAGGAAACAAGATCAAGTTATTCCTTATATCTATTCTTTTCTTCTCTTCTTTCACATCAAATCAATCAGTTATATGTGACAAAGAAATTGTGGCACTTGCATGATAAGTGGCCAATGAAGCAGTTCTAAACCTCATGGTTTCGGGATCTTGTATGGGTTGCATATTGAGGCTTGTATCTGAGAAGAATATCTAAGTCGATGGGGATCATATTTTATGCTTCCTCTTTTTATGTATTGAGTATGTGGGAATCATGTCCATGTCATCATCATGGATGCCTCGTGAGTATGATAAATTGTGAATTTTTATACATTTATGATCACATTCCGATCTCTTGTTGTCTTCACCAAAAAGGGACTTTGGCCTTACAACTTGTAAATGAGAGACATCATTACAACGATAAGAATAAAATAGTCAGGCTTTGGAGAATGACTTGGAGAGGTATCCCACATCGAGTGAACCTTGTTATCAAGGGAAGTGTCATATCCATTATGTGTATTATGTTCTTATGTTATTTTTCCATGAATTTCCACACATAGGATGTTAATGTTAGGACATTTAGACACTTAGGATTTAGTTAATATCTACTTGGTCTAATGTGTCATTAGGTAAAAGTGTGTTTCCTAGTGTGTTTATTTAGTATGCATTTGTAGTTAGGAAATCCGATGGGCATGATATGTTCCCAACATAGAGTGATCCGACTGTTCATACTCTCCTCGATCTTAATGACCATTGATATGATGGTTCACCCTTCAAAAACTCTATTGTAAAATATCTTTGTAATATTTTTCTTTTGCATTAATAAATTGCTCCAAGTGGTTGTGTTGGTTGGGGTCGTGGATGTTTCTTCGTAGGGTTTTTACCACGTGAAAACATCGGTGTGTTGATCTTTGATCTGGTTATGTGAGTGGTTACTGAAGTTGTTCATCCTCTGTTGGAATATCTGTGTTGTTGAACATGGTATCGAAGCCTGTTTGAAGACTTTCTCCTGTTGTAGATCGAAATCATGAAGCCAAGTTGCCTCGTCTCCATTTTTTGTCATTTCCGTACATTTCTGGTCCAAAAGGATTGTTCCATTATGTCTAGAGCATGCTTTTTAGTTAGGAACACTTTTCTTTTCACTTAAAAAGGTTTCCTTTTGTCCAAGATACGACCATTACAGTCAGATTTGGAGGTATAAAGCCTGAATACGCATTTTTTTAAATTTTTTGCAAAGTATTATTTGTTTCCTGGTTGATACTTTTTTAGATCCTCATATGATCTTTTCCCCGTTCCCTGTGGGATCTCGGAAAATCAGAAACAGATAGGAAAAGATGCATCTTCCGAGTAAGCTAACCAAGATCTAACCCCTATTGTCATAGATAAGCAAATTTTTTTTCTTGTGTGAAAATGTATATTTTTTAGCACGCTCTCCAAGGCCATCTTCAACAACAACAACAACAACAAAAAACAAAAAAAACACCCCCAATCCTCTTTCAAAACAATACAATATGTTTTTCTGGCCCGTTTGGTTAAAAGTTGCCTTATTAAGTAAGAGGTCTCGAGTTCAAGTCTCTCTTTTGTTACCTTTTTTGAAAAAGTTCATGCTAAATTTGTAAAGTGTATTTCACTTCAAGTATAAAAGTGAATCACTATAAGCAGCTTTAATATTTTATTTTAGAGTTATTTTTCATGAAGTAACTTCATTGTAAAAGTGATTCCCACTTCTCTTTATAAAAGTGGGTCACTTCATAAAGCAACTTACAACACCACGTGGTCCTTTGGTTATTGTTTATGCCTTTTTTAAAAACTCTCACATCCGAAGTCTGTTTTAAGTGTCATTTTTTTAAAACCATATAACTTTTCAAGATATTTCCATTCAGATCATCATTTTTAGTTTTTAAATCCATATTATCCGAATATTTAATATGTCTTCTACAAGTAATCTCTTACTTACCATCACCAACTACTTCCAATGGAAATCCCATATGGAATATTTATTGAGAAGTAAATGCTTGTACTGAATTACCACGTGAAAGGAAACAACACCCACTGATGCTGATAAGAAATCCAAATGGGATAATAGGAATGACGAAGCATGTGGATTCATCATAATGTCCATCTCTCCTGATTTAAGGTTCCACCTTCAATCAATTGATAAACCCAAAGAAGCTTGGGAAAAGATTGAATCTGTGTTCACTGTTTGGTAAACACAATATTATTCTAGCACAACAATTAGAAAATCAAGTACTAACTTAAAGTCCAAGTGATTTATCTTTCATTGAAGACTATCTGTCTAAGTTTAAAACACACTCAGAACTTTATGTGAAGAATGTAAGATAAAGATAGACGAAGATCATTGCATCTATCTTATTCTTTCTAAGCTAGGTATTGCATATTATTTGTTTGTATATACATTTTATGCCATGCAAGAGGCTCTAGGGACAACTTATCAAAAACCCAGTCTTCAGAACTTTTGTGATGCTTTGATTAGAGAGAAAGACAATCTAGTACAACTTGGAGTGATCAACACTGTAGGTACCTCCAACAAAGCCTTAGTTTTCCATCAGAAAGATAAACCCAAGAATCCCAAGAAGCAACATCCTCGCCAAAACAATAAGCAATATAAGGGTCCCAAACCCACTGAGAAAGCTTCCGCTCCTAATGGAGACAAAGGAGAAAAATATAAAAATAAGAAGACGGACAGACATTGCAACTTTTGTGATAAAGATGGTCATGATGAGTCCAAATGTTTCAAGAATATGACAGCTTTAGAAGTAGCGATGAAGAAGAAAAACATCAGTATTGATTCTTCTTCTTCTTCTTCTCATGGACATGCACTTTCAACTTCTGGTTTCTCCTTTAATACAACCTCTACTTCTACTTTTGATGAGTGGCTTATTGATTCCAGAGAATCTTATCATATGGCTAAGGATAGAGACATATTTTATGCTCTAAATGAATGTAACACCAAGAAAATATTTGTTGGTGATGACAGATCTCTCAGTGTTGAAGGATCTGGAACAATTCAAGTAGAAAATGGTCATTTCAATGATGTATTATGTGTTCCAAGTCTTTCTTGTAACCTTCTATACAATATATCAAATCACTCATTTAGGTGAAGGTAAAACCGTAGATTTTTCACCTCACCAAGTTGTAATCAAGGATCTAAAAGATCCTATGCATATTCTTGCAACTAGAATTGATGATGATATTAACAAGTTGTACAAGTTTGACAACTTTGGGTCATCATTTTTTTCATTAGTGTTTGTTGATCATAGCGATGACTTGAGCAAACTTTGGCATGAGCGGTTTGGTCATCTAAACTATCGTTCATTGCAACAAATATGTAATCAACAAATGGTGACCGGTCTTCCTCTTGTTTTATGCAAAGATGGTGTTTGTGTCGGTTTTGTTCTTGGAAAAGATCATCGAGATAGTTTTGACAAATGTGCCTCTTGGCACGCCTCGGGCCCTTTGCAGCTTGTTCACAGTGATTTGTGTGGTCCACTTTCTTCTCCTTCTTTTTCTGGGTGCAAGTATTTCTTAAATTTCATTGATGACTTTTCCATATGTACTTGGGTTTACTTCTTAAAACTTAAGAGCAAAGTTTTTGACAAGTTTTTGGCCTACAAGGCCCTTGTATAAAAGCAATCTGGACATCAAATTCAAAGGTTAAGAACAAATAATGGAGGAGAATATGTGAACAATAATTATACAAGTTATTGCACTACACAGGGCATCCAAATGTAACACATTGTTGCATATACACCACAACAAAATCTTGTTGTTGAGAGAAAGAACTGCACATTAAAAGAAATGGATAATTGTATGATCCAATCTAAGGGATTAAGTCTAAAGTATTGGGCAAAAGCAATCAACTGTGAAAATTACAAAAGCAATCAACTGTGAAAATTACATAGTAAATCGCACTACCACAAAGGATCTTAAAAATATAACACTGAAAGAAGCTTGGACTAAAATTAAACCAGATGTAAGTCACTTCTGTGTATTTAGCAGTATAGCATGGGCTAACATTCTTGATGAGAAAAGGAAAGCATTGCAGCCTAAAAGTGAGAAGTGTATATTTGTTGGTTATTCTGAATATGTCAAAGGTTACAGACTTTTTCAACCACATTGTCATGAAATTATTGTTAGAAGAGATGTTACATTTGATGAAAATATCTTGCCCTGTGAGCCTAATTCAATGTTTGTGCCTTCTTTGGCCTATGAGCCTAATTCAGTGGTTGTGTATTCTTCAGCCTGTGAGCCATCTTCGACGTTTGTGCCTTCTTCTGTTTCAGTTTCTTCTTCAGATAATGACAGTGAGGATGAAAATCCACCTCCACCTTCTCACCTTCCTCCAGATGAGTCCTTTGAACCTGAACCAACACCAACTCCACCGTTTCCTAGATGGGTTCATTCAACACAAGAAGCAGCTAGTGATCTTGTCAGTGATCCTTCAGATCAGCGTTGGACACGTTCATAGTTCCAATGAGCCTCTTCTCTTTTGGCTCAAGTTTCAGAAACTCATGATCCATAGAAATTTGTAGAAGCTTCAGGTCATCCAGATTGAGATACAACAATTAATGAAGAGTATCATTCTTTAATGGAAAACGATACTTGGGATCTTGTACCTCTTCCAAAAGGAAGAAAACTTTTCATATGTAAATGGGTTTACATAAATAATTATGCATCAGATGGAAGTGTTGAAAGACACAAAGCTCGGTTAGTTTCCAAAGTATTTTCTCAAGTTGAAGGAATTGAATATAATGAAACCTTTTCCCTTGTGGGCAAAATGAATTCCATCTGCCTTGTTCTTTCCCTTGTTGCCTCACATAAATGGGATGTCCATCAGATGGATGTTAAATCTACCTTCTTGCATGGAGATTTGCAAGAAAAATATACATGGAAAAAGATCTTGGCTATGTACAGAATGACTCTAGCCTTGTTTTTCACCATAAGAAATCTCTTTATGGTCTAAAGCAGGATCCCCAAGCTTGGTATGCCAAAATGGACAGCGGTCTTATTTCCATTGGATTCTCTAGATGCCATTTTGATCCTAATCTCTATACCAAGAAAGTAGAAAGCCATATCATAATCCTTGTTCTTTATGTTTATGACCTTAACCTTACTGGTAGTAACTCAAAACTTTTAAACCATGTGAAAACCAACCTTAAGAAGAAATTTGAAATGACAGACTTAGGCTTTTTGCACTATTTCCTTGGCCTCCAAGTTTTGCAAACCAATGAAGGAATATTTTTTCCCAGTCTAAATATGCTTGTGACCTTCTTCATCGATTTCACATGGATGATTGTAAACCATCCCCTTCTCCCTTCTAGTATGGAGTCAAGCTTACTGCCACCTGTACTTCTCTTGAAGTTGATGCCACCCTGTACTGTCAATTAGTTGGTAGCCTCTTATACTTGACTCATACCTGCCCCGATCTTTCCTTTGTTGTTTTTCTTGTTGCTCGGTATATGAAAACACCCCATGAAATCCATTGGAAAGAATCTAAAAGGATACTTCACTATGTCTATGGTACAATTCAGTTCAGGATACATTACAGTTGAGGGGGTACTCCTTTATTGGTTGGTTTCACTGATTTAGATTTGGCCAATGACCCTGATGATCGGAAGTCTACTGCAGGTTATGTTCTCAACCTTGGTTTAGGACCTGTCACTTGGGCCTATAAGAAACAATACGATATTGCACTTTCTTTAGTAGAAGTAGAGTACCGAGAAGCAGTAAATGCAAGGTAGGAATCCTTATGGCTTCGAAATATCCTTTCAAATTTTGGATTTCAGGAGTAGCATCCGACCAGCCTGTGGTGTGACAATCAGAGTGCCATCAATCTCACCAAAGACCTAGTTCAACATCAACATAAAAAACACATCAAGCTACACATGCACTTCATCATAAAGCTCATTCATGATCAAGTTATTGAAGTGCTCTTTTTCCCTTCAGAAGATCAATTTGCATACATTTTCACAAAGTCTCTTACAGAAGGGAAGTTTTCCAAACTTCGATCTATGATAGGAGTTCAAGAAGTTTTTATTAAGTGGGAATAGGCTCTAATGCCTCCTTTATTCTCCTATTGTGTCACTATTGTAAATCCTTCAATATTATCCCAAGTTGTTCTTAAGGGGGGATGTTAGGATATTTAGACACTTAGGAGTTAGTGAATATCTACTTGGTATAATGTGTCGTTAGGTAAAAGTGTGTTTCCTAGTGTGTTTCTTTAGTATGCATTAGTATTCATTTGTAGTTAGGAAATCCGACAGTCACGATATGTTCTCGACATAGAGTGATTTGACGGTTCATACGCTCCTTGATATTAATGACCATTGATCTGTGACTTAACACCCGATTGGTCCATGATCTCTATTTAAAGAGAATGGAGGTTCATTTTATGATGATCGATTGTGAGAAACTCTATTGTAAAATTTCTCTTTAATATTTTTCTTTTGAATTGATAAACTGCTCCAAGTGGCCGTGTTGGCTGGGGCCATGGATGTTTCCCCGTAGGGGTTTTACCATGTGAAAACATCATTGTGTTGATCTTTGATCTGGTTATGTGAGTGGTTACTGAATTTTTTTGTCCTCTATTGGAATACCTATGTTTTCGAACAGTTAAATGCAAGCATGACATATCACATATAAGGAAAACTAAAGAGGTTTCATTAACTTAGAATTCAAGCGCATAAGACTTCAACTTTACCTTTAATTGAAAATCGCTCAAGTAAAATGATCTATAACTGACCCTTTTGAATGAGTGACATAATCAACCAATCATTGGAAACTAATCACCCCTCGGGTTCATATCAATGTGTAATGTACGATCTAGTGCAGACCATTTCATACATCAAATCTCCAACCACACTCACATATGGAACATGAGACATGCCCTCCTCCTCTTCCCATTTCTTAGGACACTGATCCACAAATAAATTTACACCTACATGAATAAGGACCATAACTAGTTTACATTCCTGCATATTAAACCTCTACAATATGGTCTTGACATATTTTCTCTGATTTAACCATAGTTTCCTATTTTCTTGATCTCTTTTAATTTCCATGATCAAAATGAAATTTGCAGCACCAATATCATTCATGTCAAATTTAGAGGACAACTGAGTTTTCACATCCTATATAATCTCCTTATTATTTCCCATCATCAACATGTCATCCACATACAAGACCAAATAAATCAAATGATCACCAATTAATTTGAAATACCCACAATGATCCTCTTTGCTTCTTGTGAATCCAAGCCCCAACATATAAGAATTAAATTTTTGATACCACATCCTCGCTAATTGTTTTAAACCACACATGGACTTCTTCATCTTGCATACTAACTCCTTATTTCCCTTCACAACAAATCTTTCTGGATCCTTTACATAGATTTATTCTTCCAGATCCCCATGTAGGAATGTTGTCTTTACATCCATATATTCTACTTCGAAATCAAATGCAGCAGCAACAAATAAATATAATAGAGGTTAAATTGGAAATAAGAGAAAAAATATGACCAAAATAAATTCCCTCAACCTGGGAATAACCCTTTGATACTAATCGATCTTTTTCTTTCTCCACTTTTCCTTCTACATTAAGCTTATTTTTAAATACCCATTTTCTACCAATGGGATTTCTTCTAGTCAGAAAATCTACTAGATCCCAAGCCTCATTCTTATCCAAGGCTGCCATTTCTTCAACCATGGACTTTTTCCATAGTTTTCCATCCTTTGAATCCAATTCCTCCCTAATAGGTATAGGATCATCGTTAGTAACAAACAAAGAAAAAATTGAACGAAAATCAGGTGGGGTGTACCTTTCTGGTAGCCTTTTTTATCAAACCGATCTCCTCAATACTAGAGTGTGAGGATCTTCTTCTTCTTATTCCTATTATTCTAGAGAGTCTGATTCATCATCCTTTAACTCAAACTCTTTCTTCTCTTGTTCTTCCTTACTTGATAGGAATTCTTGTTTGACAACATCCTTCATTTCTCTAAATACCACAACTCGAGTGTACACAACCTTCTTAGTTTCTGGGTTCCAAAGCTTATAACCTTTGAGACCATATCTACACCCAATAAAGATACACTTTTCAACCTTCTTATCTAGCTTAATCATGTTTTCATTTGGAACATGAACATAGGCCTCACATCAAAATACCTTGAGATATGTGAGAGAGACTTTATTACCATTCGATACCTCATGTGAAGTCTTGTCATCTAGTGTTGATGAGGGTGATCGATTGACCAGGTAACATACAATACCCATTACCTTTTCCTAGAAGTCTTTCCCTAACCCAACAACATTGAGGATGAACCTTGCTTTTTCCATCAGCGTCATTTTCATCCTTTCTACAACTCCATTTTGTTGAAGTGTATAAGTAGTAGTATTCTTCCTTTCTATACCGCATTTCTTACATAATTCTTCAAATTCATTATCATAGAACTTGCCACCGTTATCCATCCTCAACACCTTAATTCTTTTCTCTGTTTGATTCTCAACAAGAGACTTAAACTCTTTAAACCTATAAAAGACTTAAGATTTATTCTCGAGGAAATATTCTCAAGTATTCCTAGAGAATTCATATATAAATGAGACATAGTACACAGATTTCCCCAATGATGGAATCGACACAGGTCCAAACACATGATTGTGCAATAGCTGTAAAATTCCTCCAGACCTCATTGCACCAGAGGGGAATCTTACCTGATTCTTCTTCCCATATACACAATGTTCACAAAAATTAAAATATGGAGAGAAATTAGACATACATTCAACCATACCTTCAACCATACCTCTACCGTGTAGTAGTCGAATACCGTTCTCTCCGATATGCCCCAGTCTTTGATTTCACACCATAGCCTTTTCTCCAGAGACTGTAGGAGTTTTTCCTTCTTCAAATCTAATATCAAGAACAATGGAACTATTACACCCATCACTAATAGTGCTTCCTTGCTGCTTATACAGAGTTCCAATCCGAACTCCCTTCAACAACACCATTGCTCCTCGAACCATCCTGTAATTTTCTTTTTCAAATATTTTCTTTACCCCTGGAATGCCCATTTATATTACATAAATCAAATTTATGGCCAATACTGGGATGTGTAGAACATCAGGAAGTGTTATAATCCTTACATCTATGAGTATCAACTTGACTGTCCCTCTTCCTATGAATTTAGTTATCGAGTCATCACCTAGGAAAACATTACCTCCATCATTGCTTTCATATTCACATAACCACTCCTTGTGGGGACTCATATGAAAGGATGCACCTCAGTCAACCATCCATGCCTCATGATCTGAATGTGTTCCTGAATAAGCCAAGTACACATCCCCTCCTTCTTCCTTGGAGGTCTTTTCTTTTGTAGAGGGAGAACCTTCAGATCCCTTCACTCTCTCAACATTATTGGATCCACATTACTTCTAGAAGTTCCCTTGTTTTCCACATCTCCAACATCCCTTTACAAAGTTTCTGATAGATTTAGATCTACCCTTATATTTAGATCTCCCACTTGAGGACTTAGATCTATTTCTTTCCTAGGAGAATCCTCTTTCAAATAATGCATATGTTCTCTTTCCTTCCATGTTCTTCCATATAATCTCCTCCAAAAAAAGGATGAGACCACATCATCAAAACTCGAGGTAGTTGTATTACTACCTATAAAAACAACCAGACTATTCGACGAGTCTGGTAAAGAGAATAATCAACCGATACACTTATCTTCATCTAAAATTTGAATCTCAACAGATAATAATTGACTTACCATAGTATTGAATGCATTCATATGCTCTATTACAAAGTGTCCATCTCTCATCCTTAGGTTATACAACTTTTTCTACGGGAACAACTTATTTACTAGGGACTTATACTGATACAAGTTCCCCATATTATCCCATAACTCTTTGGTTGTATCTTTCCCTAAAAAATTCAATAATACTAAATCTGAAAGACACAATTTGATTTTTCTTTCTCCTTTCGATCCAAATATTTCCAGTCATCTATTGACGTTCCTGTAGGTGTAGTACCTAGATCCACCATGATACGTTGATCTCTATCTACTAACAGATATTCCATATTGAGATTCCACAAATCAAAACATTTCCCATTAAACTTCTCAATCTCTATTTTCAAACTGCTCGCTATTTCTTTTCAATTGAAGAATCAATAACACAGATATCACACTATAACAAGGCTTATCACAGTGCCGAGCCAAACCATTGACCACAAAGGTGTCCCCTTGAAGCCAATAATTTATCTGATACCAAATGTATATTTTATTTACTGCAAACATATTTTCAATAAAAGAACAAAAAATATACAATGGAATATACACACATTACAAAGAGTTTTTTCCCCTGGAAACCCAAACTAGGAAAACCAACATATTTGATATTCATTGAAACTATGCATTGTTTAAAATAAAATATACATATAGGATCCCATAGCATCCAAAACCCTAATCCAATAACCTAGATTAGTCAACAACTCTAATTTCTTAACCGTAAATAGAAAACCATCAATGAAAACCATGTGCCGAAAAACCTCCCAAAAATGGACACTAGTTCTAACCATGTAACGAATATAACACATACCCAACACCAACATCAACTACAACACCCATGTGGCCAACCCCAACATCAATACCAACAACAACATCGAATCGATCAGCCCCATCAACACCATTTGCGGCTTCGACGAACAAGCCAACAACTACGACATTCAATTCAACAAACAAGGAAACCGAGGAAATCAATTCAACAACCAAGGAAACCGAGGCACACAAGTCTACAACCAAGGAAACCGAGGCACACAAGTCAACAACCATGTCAACTATGTAACCTAAAACATCCAATATGACTACGAAAAACATGACAACAACTCTGACACCCAATACCAGTCCCAGTTCATCTTCTAGATCAAGTTATGGAAGGTAATGGAAAGTAGACCAAATTAACTAATATCTTTTGTTTTCCTTTGTAAAATTTCTTCTCTTGAGCGCAGTATATGTAGAAATGTGTCATTATTTTACTTTCTTTCTATCAAATACATTTTTTTTGCATCGCAGGTATGGTAAAGAATAAATGCAAACAGATTGTGTGTTGATGTTCGACTGATAATGTGTTTGTATGATGAGGTACTTATGGTTAGTTTAGGGTGGAATAAGATACATAAATGAGGCATCCACTATATCATTTCAATTATGTAATAGCCATTTCCATTAATGGTTATTTTATTTTGGTGACGTTAGCATTTACAAGATTGATGTGCAACAAAACCATATGGGTGTTGGGATATTAAGTATATTATAATTATAATTATGTATTAACAAATCTCTTGTTTGGTTACCATTTTTCTAATTGTTTTATTGTGATACTTAGCATAAAAATTCTAAAAGTTGTGATTAAATATTTAGAATATTAGCATATTGAGTAAGGATAAATTCATTATTTCTTTTAGAATGAGTAACAACTATCGCAAGCTTAAAGTAGGGAGGGCTAGAAAAAATATAAAAAAATATAACTAATTCAATATTTCCATACTTAAATGATCCAAACTTATTGAAACTAAAGAAAGGGTAAGACTTAGTACCTACAAGACAAATAGGCAATCTTTGAAGCTTATGTAAACGATGTAAAATAGAAGTAAATGTAAAGTCAAATAAGACAAAACAAGTTAAAACCCGAGGAAAGAATGTCTTTTTGAGAAAATGAAAAGTTTTTTTTTTTTAGGAGAATGCCACAAGAAAAAGTCTTCCCTCACCCCCTAGCTCTCCCTATTTCTTCATTTAATTTCACTCTCAATGGGTCTTTTTGGCCAAAGGATAAAGAGACATAAAATTGCAGGAGAATATTGTAGTAGAGATTGTCGAGATCAAAACATATTTAGCCACATTCAAAGATAAATTTGTGTTCATTGTCATTGATTGCTATGTTACTATTGCGAAATTTATTTGTATGAATGCACATATCGAAGATAAAATCCATTCATTATTCATGGTATGGAAGATAACAGATTAAAGATAATAGAAGGAATTCACATCTTCTATAGTTATTTCCAATAGCTAGGAATTCTAGTTCAACCATCTAATGGCTTCATTCAAATCAATGGTTGGTATAATTTCACTATTCCAATTTTATTGCTAAGTTTCGATTTTCAAGTTCTTAGTTTTGGAAATGCATCAATATTCTTGGTTGTTGGGATTTTCCTTAGGTGATTTTCCTTTCCTCGGAGTTGTTATCTCTTTGAGAAATTTAGTTATTGATGGGTCAACTTTCGTGTTGCTTGAGTAATTTTCTCTCTCTTTTTAGAGTGTTGGAATTACTATATAATTGAACAAAAATATATAACTATAATTGCGTATAAACAAATATATCTTCAAAAGAAAGAGTACTTATTTTCATCCTAATGCTTCGTCTTGGCTATAAGTTATCCTTCCATTATATTCTTTTATTGAGCTACTTAAGATATTAAAATAGAAAGAAATTTAATTTAATTTACAAAATTCAATCATACATACTATTTTCCTCTTCTTCTATTCAATTCTCTATCTTCTCCTTTATAGGGGTTAGTGATCCAGATTATTTTTGGCATGAAATGAGAGCGGAGATATAATAAAGCAATGTACAGAGATATCTCAAATATATAATAATCTAACAGAAATGTATCGGAGATGCAACCATAAACACAAAGATAAAGTAATACACAATTTTCTATTAATGAGCGAAAATGTACAAAGACTGTAAAAATACAAAGTGAAAGACTCGCTAGAATGGTGGCATCTTATCTCTGAGAAGAGATGTGTCTGATACTCGCATTAACAAGAAGATGATTTTACAATGAGGATCCAAAGGCCTTTTTATCATAAATAAAATCCAAAACCATAACCCCAGAAGATGAAAAGCCAACAATTTTGTGGACCCCATTTTAGGTAGTTTGGTTTATCAACTTCCCGGGGGCATAACTTTGGCATACGACCTTCGTTTGGGATGCACAATAGCTCGTTGGAAAGACATAGTCGAAGAGATTCATTTTGAGGGCTCAATTAGAGCCTTTGTAGACCATTGAGAAGCTCGATCCTGAAAAAACTTCATTTAGGCCCTCAAAATCATCCGGGAAGTTAAAAACTGCTAAAAATAGTAAATTACCAAAATTGCGAGCAACCTGTTTTGAGAAAATTGGAAAAGATGGGTGGCCACTGATATGCACATGGATCAATCCTCAATCCTTAGGAAGAAATGGTCTCCATTGCATTGAGGGCCCGGGGGAGAGGGAAAAGCGTTTGTTGAATCTTCATCTTGATGAGCTCCTTGTCTTGTTGGAAAAGTTGCACTGCTTAGCTTATTGAAGGTTGTCATGAACCTGTGGTTGGAAGGGTTGGATATTTTTAACCAGTCTTGATACATGAGATTCATATGTGCAAAATGAATATTTACACTTTTCTGCAATATTTTTGACTTGCTTCTATCGGATAGAAGGTGCTTGGACTGAGGCTGCAGTGGTGTTCTTTTGTTCACGCTTTGAACAGACTGTGAAGAAGCAGAATTTTGTAGTATGATATACTACATTGCGAAACTGTTTAGGTGGGACAATAGTTGGAATTACCTCTCGTATCCTGTAGATATGAACACCTAGAGTAAGAAGGACACTACAGGGTCAAGACCTATAAATAGCATGGGGCTTCCACATATATTGTTGGCCCAAGAGAACATTGAAAATATCCAGGGGGGAGAAATCACATAATACCTCATCCTTGAAGAGTTGGATGCTATATGACAATCGACACTACTAGCTGAAACGAAGATCTCATCTCTGGTGAAGCCACCCAATGCTTTATGGCTGTGGATGTGGTGTTGTCAACAATCCCAACTGTTTGACAACCTCTGCTGAGATGAGGTTCTTCTGGCTTCCACTATCAACAATAAAATGCAACGGGGTCCCCTTCACCCACATCTGTGAATGAAAAGGGTGCTTCCCCTCTTCAGAATCTATTGGTTCTTCTGGTTGAATTGTTGTGGTCGCAACAATAGCAGTGGGGTCTGTGTCGATGACATGTCTTCTATCGACATTTTAAGAATCAAATTCTGAATCAGCGTTCGGATCCTTGTATTTTATCTCGTCCACCAATGGCTGTTTTGAACGACATTCATCGGTGTTGTGCTAGGGAATTTTGTGGAAATCACGCCATTTTTCGGTGTCCTTCTTCGTCTTTCCGTGACCCTTATTTTCCTATGGATTGGACTAGTTTTTGGGATGTTGTTTGTTAGGTCTGTCTTTATCATACTTTGGTTGTTGAAGATTTGCAGACCCAAAATCTCGTTTGTTATGTTTCTTAAACTTCTGCGTTATTTTAAAAACATATCGATAAGTAGAACCGAGTGATGAGATGTCCAAAAAATCCATTTTAGTTTGGATGTATCTATGTAGAGCCCCATGATATTTCAGAACCAAATGTCATTCAGAGTCTTTGATACCTAGCTTGGTGTGCAAGGTATAGAAGGTATTGATGAATTCTGGAACTTCTTGGCTCCTCTCTTCTTGCAGTGTGTTCCATCTCATGTATTGGTCCTCATAGTTGCCAATAGGGTAATATTGTTCCTTTACCGCTTCTACAAAAAAATCCCAAGTGGGATCGGGCCCATATATTCCAGACTCCTCTATGGAAATTTGCTCCTAGTAAGTTTCCCACCAATGGTTGACATGGGGGAGAGCCTTAAGGAGTGTGAAGGTGATATTTTCCTCGTCAGAGAAATTATGAACAAAGAAATTACCCTCTAGCAGATTTAACCATTTTTCTAGGGTATATGAATCTATCTGTCCTTCAAATATGGGAATATAAAAATTAACTTATACCTTGAAAGGAAAGATGCCTCCAAAGTGGCCACTTGATGAAGGCACACCTTTTGTTATCGACAGGAGTTGAAGGATGTGGGAAAAGCTCTCCATCATTTTGTCCCTCTGTTGCGTGAGAGCTTGCTCAAGCAACAGATTAATAGAATCGTCTTCTATGCCATTTTTCTTTTCTTTCTCCATGGAGGGTTTATTGCACGTGAGAGAGCGATTGTATTCAATAGAGACAATATTGAGACCCAACTTTCTATACTCGGACCTCGTCAAGGACATGCACTGAAAAACGATCAAGAGCAACATAATCTAATACCACTAATCCAGATTATTTTCGGCACAAAATGAGAGCAAAGATATAATAAAGAAATGTACAAAGATATATTGGATATCCAATAATATAACAGAAATGTATCAAAGATGCAACCATAAATACAAAGATACAATAATACACAATTTTCTATTAATGAGCGAAAATGTACAAAAACTATAAAAATATAGAGTGAAAGACTAGCTAGAATGGTGGCAGCTTATTTCTGAGAAGAGATGTGTCTATTTCTCGCATTCACAAGAAGATATTTAAAATGAGGCTCCAAAGGCATTTTTATCATAAATAAAATCCAAAACCATAACCCCAGAAGATGAAAATACAGTAGTTTTGTGGACCCCGTTTTGGGTATTTTGGTGTATCAACTTCCCGGGGGCATAACTTTGGCAAACGATCTCTGTTTGGAGCGCACAATAGCTTGTTGGAAAGGAATCATCAAGGATATTTATTTTGGGGGCTTAGTTAGAGCCTACAACTATCATTGAGAAGGTTGATACCCAAAAATGTTCATTTAGGCCCTCAAAATGGCCCCGAAAGTTAAAAACTGCTAAAAATAGTAAATTACCAAAATTGCCAGAAAATTGTTTTGAGTCAGTTGAAAAAGGTGGGTGGCCACCGATAGCCACCTAGATCAATACTCCCTCATTAGGAATAAATTTTCTCCATTGCATTGACTTTATGGGGGAGAGGGAAAATCGTTTGTTGAATCTGCATCTTGATGAGCTGCTTGCCTTGTTGGAGAAGTTGTGTTGCTTAGCTTGTTGAAGGCTGTCACGAACCTGTGACTGGAAGGGTTGGACATTTTTAACTAGTCTGGATACATGATATTCTTGTATGTAGAAGGAATCTTTACACTTTGCTGCAATCTTTCCAACCTGCTTCTGTTGGATAAAATGTGCTTGGACTAAGGCTGCAATGGTGTTCTTTTGTTCACGCTTTGAAAAGAATGTAAAGAAGATGAATTTGGTAGTATGAGATACTACCTTGTGGTACTGTTTAGGTGGGACAATAGTCGGAATTACCTCTGGTATCCTATAGAGATGACCCCCAGAGTAACAATGACACTACGTGGTTGATACTAATAAATAACATGGCGCTTCCACATATATGGTTGGCCCAAGAGAACATCACAGACATCCAAGGCGGAAACATCAAATAATACCTCATCCTTGAAGGTCTGGATGTCATATGAAAATAGACACTGTTGGCTGACATAAATATCTCGTCCCTGACGAAGCCACCCTATGTTGTATGGGTACGAGTGTGGTGTTGTCGACAATCCCAACTGTTTGATGACCTCTACTGAGATGAGGTTCTTCTGGTTTCGGCTATCAACAATAAAATGCAGCGGGGTTCCATTCACCCACATCTGTGAATGAAAAAGGCACTCCCCCTCTTAAGAATTTGTTGGTTTTTCTGGTTGAATTGTTATGGTTGCGACAATAGCAGTGGGGTCTACATCGATGATCTGCATTCTATTAGTATTTTCATAATCAAATTCTAAATTAGGGTTCAACTCCTTATCTTTTATCACATCCACCAATGGTTTTTTTGAGCGAAATTAATTGGTGTTGTGCCAGGGGATTTTGTGGAAATCACACCATTTTCTAGTGTCCTTCTTCATCTTTCTGTGAGCCTTATTTTCTTGTGGCTTGGAAAAGTTTTCAGGATGATGTTTGCTAGGGCTATCTTTATCATACTTTGGTTGTTACGGATTTGAAAACCCAAACTCCAACTTGTTCTGGTGCTTAAACTTCTCCTTAATTTTAACAACATCGATAATCAGAATCGACTGATGAGATGTCCAGAAAATCTATTTCAGTTTGGATGTATCTTTGTAGAGCCCCATGGTATTTCATCACCAAATGTCGTTTGGAATATTTGATACCCATCTTGGTGCGCAAGGTATGGAAGGTATTGGTGAACTCCAGAACTGCTTGGCTACTCTCTTGCTGCAGTGTGTTCCATATCATGTATTGGTCCTCATAGTTTCCAACAGGGTAATATTGTTCCTTTATCGCATCCACAAAAAATTCCGAAGTGGGCTCAACCCCATATATTCCAGACTCCTCTATGGAACTTTTCTCCGAGTAAGTTTCCCACCACTGTTTGACATGGGGGAGAGCCTTAAGGAGTGCGAAGGTGATATTTTCCCTGTCAGAGAACATATGAAAAAAGAAATAACCCTCTAGAAGATTTAACCATTTTTCTAGGGAATCAACATCTATATGTCCTTCAAATATGGGAATATAAAAATTAACTTGTACCTTGAAAGGAGAGGTTCCTCCAAAGTGTCCGTTGGATGAAGAAGCACCTTTTTTTATTGACAAGCATTGAAGGACATGGGAAAAACTCTTCGTCGTTTCGTCCCTTTGTCATGTGAGACCTTGATCAAGAAACAAATTAATAGAATTGTCTACTCTATCATTTTTCTTTTCTTCTACCATGGAGGGTTTCTTGGGCATGAGAGAGTGATTGTATTCAAGAGAGACACGATCGATACCCAACTTTATATACTTGGACCCCATCATGGACATGCAATGAAAAATGATTAAGAACAACCTGCTATGATACCACTGATCCTAATTATTTTCGGCACGAAATGAGAGCGGAGATATAATAAATAAATGTACAGAGATATCTCAGATATCCAATAATATAACATAAATGTATCAGAGATGCAACCATAAAAACAGAGATATAGTAATACACAATATACAAAGACAGTAAAAATATAGAGTGAAAGACTCGCTAGAATGGTGGAATCTTATCTCTGAGAAGAGATGTGTTCATTGCTCGCATTCACAAGAAGATGACTTTACAATGAGGCTCCAAAGGCCTTTTTATCATAATGAAAATCCAAAACCCTAACCTCGGAAGATGAAAATCCATGAATGTACCATTCTCTTTGATGTTCCTCATGGATTGGATGTGCTAACCTCCCTATAACATATTTAAACTTTTGTCTTTATTCCTAGGATGATTCACCTTCGCTTTGTTGGATCTCGCGCAACTCAGAAAGAGGCTTTTGTTCTGACTGAGGTAGCTTAAACTCTGCTATGAACCTTGTTCGTACCTGGCCAAGTGTGAATGCTTGACCTTGATTTCTTGGCACTTCTGGCTCAATAATATTCATGTACCATTTGAGAGCACGACCTATCAAGGTAGTATGGAACTCAACCAACTTATTCACATCCGGAGTCCCTTTAGATCTCCATATTTCTTTGCATATGAACCAGTGTTGCTCCACATATTCATCTCCCTTACTCCATAATTTTGGGTATCGGGAAAGCAAACCTCTCGCGTGACCATCCATTGCTGATATTGGTGCTCCTATCAAAATGAAACCTAATGGTCCTACTTGCGATCTACCAGGGTATCCCAATATCATCCTTGTACTCGCACTTCCTGGTTGTGACTGACTAACTAATTGTACTGGAACAGAACTAGCATAAGAGGGTAGTATCGAACTTACCACTTATATATAATATACTTGGGGTATGGGAGATTCGCGGTGGTTTTATTTGATCCGGGGAGTCTCATTTTCTTCCTCTTGAGTGGTCTCTTTAGCCGAATTCCTAATATTTCCTGTCATCAGGGTTGAATCTTCTCTTTCCTATTCAAGATCCATGTTGGCTTCCTTCTCCCTTGCTTCTACACCTTCTCCTTCCTATCTACCCTCCTGGGGACTTCTTTCTCTCTACGCTTTTCTCTCACTTAATCTTTGGCTAGCCAGTCTTATCTGTCTTCTCATCTTACGCAACTCCACCATCTGTCTTTCCTCTACTTCTCCTGGTCCGACTTCTTTCCCCAACTTCTCAGACTATTTTGTTTCTTTCTTAATATTTTCACGCCACCACTTCTCAACTATGGCGACTCTTTTCAAATCTCGCTCATCTCTTGAGTCCATTTCTTGTTGTTTCCCTTGCTTATCAAATATCCCTTCCCCTCTCTCAGGACATGAATCTACCCCAACCTCACCCTACCCCAAGTGAGGGTGTTTACGCTGCCATCTCATTCGAGAACATAGTCAACATCCCTTCTTCCATCAAGAAAAATTTAATCCATAGGTGGATTTCTCTTAGCAGTCTTCCCCTTGCGTCTTTCTTGAAATCCACTTCCGCTCGTGAAAATTTTTGGTGATTCTCGAATGCAAACTCAATAATGTATCCTTTTGATGTGGTATTGACCCAGAAATCAATCGCTCGCGTGACTGGGCAATCCAACCAATGAAGTGATGAAATATTTTCTGTATCCCAAGTATAGGTCCTCTTAACTCATTCTTGGAACTCTAGATCTTCTTGGAGCCTATTTATCTAGTGGAAAATTTCTTCTGGGAACTTAACCCAGAATATCACGTATTGGTCACTCGATCTTTCTGAGTAAAAGATTGCCTCACGAGTATCTTCCACATATTTTATTGTCAGCTTTACTTCTTTCCATATGAAGGAGTCACATTTTCTTTCCCACAATTGGTTAATATTATATCTGTGAATCCATGAAAGCATCCTCCCTACAGGTTCCCTTTTAACATAGTTCCCAACAACGAAACCATTTTGTTGGCGCAATATTGATAAGACCAGGGTCCTTCTCAGGTTACCAATAAAAGGTACCGAGTAGTATAGAGTGTTGGCATTTTCATCTCCTTTGAAGACAAGAAGTATCACCTGAAGAACTGCTGAGACAAATGGATAGGTAAGGGAAAGGACAATAGTTAGGTGGGTTCATAGAACCCTCAAGATTCATCCTGATCTTGCACAAGACATCTAACTACAGAACAAATCTAAACTTATATATATAAGAACTGGAGCTACTTATGTTGCAGAAAAGCATTCAAACATAGAGACATCATGTGGAACTTATGAGCCATAAATAAGTACTATAAAGATACAATGCATAAGGATAAACACAGAAAGACACAACATATTTTGAAATTTTGGATCCTACTTCATATATTATCTTTAGATATTTCTCAATTACAATCTCAGAGATACACAATAGTGCTCTGTTAGAGACTCGTGGATCTGGACGCATGTTGCAGAGATCTAATTCCCAAAAGGGTGTACATATTACATTACTGAACTCAAAATATGACTCCTCAACAGTCAACAACAACTATTACATCAACCTAATAGAAAGGGAAGGATCGAACCGAAACCTTTTACAATCACAATCGAACCATTTTACAATCACATTCATCCCTATATAGAAGCTAAGTCATGCCTTCTAGCTTTGTCTTGCATGCTTTCTTGTTCTGTTGCAACCACTTTTTCTTTGATGGCGTTGCGTTGTCCTTTTCGAAACTGATTTCTGTTACTTTTCCTTGCTCTGTTGTCCAGCTTCTTCTGTAGCTTCCACAACTCGTACTAAGCCAAAACTGGGGTTGTAGTCCTTCTTGCACAACTCCTTATCCAAAAGCAAAGGGCCCAACAGTTTGCAAATTTCATTTACATGAAGGATGACTTTGACTATGAATCAATCCTAAGACTATGTGCATGTGACTTGACATGAGTCTATGGTTAAACATTTTCTATATGTTATTAAGAATCATTTATACAAAAACTACTTTCTAATACCAGACCTTTATATACTGAAAATGTTGTCGACTGGAATTGGAAATAAACTGATCTCATGAGTGAGGGACCGACTTGTTGGAATATGTAATTAAAAGTCGTTGATATATTCATGTCATTGTTGATTTGTCTATCAGTCATTTTTTTAGTAGTTTTTTAGTCAAATGAAATGTTAGTCAAATAGTCTGATAGTCTGTAAGTGAAAGGTCACACATTTACTCAAAATTCAGTCGATAAGAAGGAAGTTATAAATGGAGTTGATTTATATCTTCTCGAGCTCTGGTAAGTGGTTGAAGAGTAAGTCGAATTAATGACAATATTTAATGTTGAGTCATTCTTAGCTCCTGTCGGAAGTCTTACTCTATGTCTATATAAGTTCGAGTCTCTTAGTTAGTCGATGATGCTAAAGAGGAGAAATTGATGCATAGAGAATAAGAAAAGAGGTAGAGAGAACCAACAACAGCTGAAGAGTCGACAGAAGAAGTCAATGGAGCTGAAGTTCATCTTTGTCATTGTATTTTGTATTCACGCACAACATCGAAGTTCATTAATATCAAGAATTTGTGTATTGACAAGTTTCTATCTTATTTATGATTTTATGTGCTAAGCATAGCACTGTGTTATTCCGCATTTATAAATCATTTCATTAAGTGCGTGTATTCATAGCGTGCAACAAACTAAGCAGCCTGTTCACTACACAATGGTCTTGAGAACTCTGTCGTGTAGCCTGTTTAGTGCACAGTATTTTAAAATGTGTTCCATAGAGTAGACTGCATGCACGATCGATCCAAAATCCAAGATCTGGTATCAGAGCAGGTTCTATCAGAACAAGTCTGTTAGAGAAGAAATTATGTTTAAAGTGAAATATGGCTTCTACCTCAAATCTGCAACCTCCCACTTTTGCAGGAAAGAATTATGAGATGTGATCCTTGACCATGAAGGCCTTGTTCCTAGGTCAATATGTATGGGAAATAGTCAAGAATGGCTATGCAGAACAAGTATATCAGGCATCATACAATGCCCTCACACAAGTTGAGAAAGATTTCTTGAAAGATCAAAGAAAGAAGAATGGAAAGGCATTTTTTTACATACATCAAGTCACACATGAGAGAATACTTCCAAGAGTTTCATCAACAAAGAAAGCCAAGGAAGCATGGGACACATTACAAACCTCTTATTAGGGTATGGACAAAGTAAAGACTCAAAAAATCCAGATTCTTAGAAGAATTTTTGAAACCATGCCAATGAAATATTCAGACACAGTAGATTCATTCTACACCCACATCATTGGACTGATAAATCATATTAAGTCTCATGGTGAAACCATAGAAGACATAAAATTTGTTGAGAAGGTACTGAGGAGTCTTCCTCCTAAGTTCGATATCCTTGTTGTGACTCTAGAAGAGAGAAAAGACTTGAGTCAATTCAGTCTAGATGAACTGAAAGCTTACCTCATCAATCATGAACACAGGTTGAATAGGTAAAATATGTCATTATAGAATGCATTTTCCATGCAGTCATCTATAATTTGTAGAAGAGAGATAACTCTAGAGGCAGAGGAAGAAGTTCCGACAGAAGTGGATGCAATAGAAATCCTAGAAATACTAGTGGAAGAGGTCAAAACCCAAGTACCAGCGAGTCAAGTTGTCAAAGAACTGACAAATCAAATATTTAATGTCAATACTGTAAAAAGTATGGAAATTATGAATATGAGTGCATAAAGAGACAATACAAACTGAAAAAACAAAGTCAAGATCAGTCACACAATGCAAATAACCAAACTCTCCCTATGTTTATGGCGTGCGTTGCAGTTGTGCCTAGCGCAGTAGAAATGACTAATATAGTGTCACCCGTTGAGTGAAATGTTGATCAAGCAAGTCCATATGATCTAGGTGGATATTGGTGGCCACCCGCCTATTCCACTTGGACCCCCACCATTGCTTCTTTTAGTTTTTCAGTTTCCGCACAATTTACTATTTTTAGTAGTTTTTCAGGTCCTGAACTTTCGGAGCCATTTTGAGGCCTTAAACAACGTTTTTTGGGAAAGGGGGAACAACATGGATCAAAGATCCATGTTACTCACCCAAAATTTGTATTCCTCGGATCGATCTTTCTAACGAGGTATGGAACGCATCAAACAGAGATCGTATGCCAAAGTTACGTCCCCGGGAAGTTGATGTACCAACTTACCCAAACAGGGCCCATAGTCTTGGAGTTTCATCTCCTAGGGTTAGGTATTTGTATGTTTAGGGTTTTCCATTGTTTCTCAATAATAATAGGCCTTCAAGCCTCATTGTAACAGAGTTCAGAGGCCAGTAGCCACCACATCTCTTCTCAGAGATGAGCTACCAGCGCCCTAGCTAGTTTATTTCCATTTTGTCTGTAAGCATATTTCAGTCATTTGTTATTAATAAAATGAAGTCTTATTTCCACTGCATCTCCGTGTTTATGTGTATTTCTATATTTCATTGTGTTCCTACATAAATCCGGATTAGTGGTATCAGAGCGGTCTGCTCATTCTCGATCCTTCTTTGCATGTCCCCAACGAGATCGGGGTATAAGGAGTTGGGGCTCGATCTGGTTGAACCTTTGCAAGATTAGCCTCGCAAACCTCGATGACCACCCATGGGGAAAGAAAAGAAAGATGAGGGAGTAGGAGATCCTATAAAAATGTTGCTTGAGGAGGCCCTCGAGAAACAAAGGAATGCGATGATGGACAACTTTGCCCAGATTCTTCAACGGATTCTGACTGGCGGCGCATCGACATCCAGAAGCCACTCTGGAGGCGCCACTCCTTTTAAGGTACAAGTAAACTTTGACATTCCCATATTTGACGGCCAAATAGATGCAGACGTCAT
>ML782015.1:19749-65554 GCA_009831015.1 Picea engelmannii | reverse complement strand
TTGAATCTATTAGAAGGATATTTCTTGGTTCATGACTTTTCCGACCGAGAAAAGATTATTTTCACACTCCTCAAAGCCACCCCCCATGTCAAGGACTGGTGGGAAACCTACTCGGAGCAAGAGGGCGAGGGAGAACCCTCTTTGTTCTTGGCCGCACCCACTTGGAATTATTTCCGAGAGGCCATCAAGGAACAATATTATCCTGTGGGGAGCTATGAGGACAAATACATACAATGGACTACGTTGCGGTAGCAAAGGGACCAAGATGTGCATGAGATGACGAATCTGTTTCATACCCTATGCACAAAGTTGGGTATCAAAGATTCAAAAAAACATTTTGTGTTAAAGTACCATAGTTGTCTGCACAAATACATTCAGGAGGAAATGGAGTTCCTCGACATCTCCTCACTTGGTGTGGCATACCGATATGCTGCCAAGATTGAGAAAAAGTTTAAACAGAAGAAGCGAAACTTTGGGTCTGTAAATCAGAAGCAAGGGAAAGGTACTCCCAAACCGCAGAACAAAGGAACAAGCCAAGGTGGGGAAGCCCAGGACAACCTGCCAAAGACACAAGCAAAGAAAAACACCACAAAGCCAAAAAAGGACACGAGGAAGTGGTGTGAGTTCCATAAGAGCTCCACTCACAACACAAGTGAGTGTCAGGCCAAGCAGTCACTGGTAGCCCAGTTGAAGGCTTCTGAATCAGATGCATGCTCTGACTATGAATCATAACCTGACAAGGGGAATGACAGGGGGAAGCAGATTATCGATGCAGAGCCCAACGCCACTGTTGCCACCACGAAGATCCAGAAGGTGGAACCAGAAGATCCAGAGGAGGCATAGCGTCTCTTCCATTCCAAGATGTGGGTAAAGTGTTCCCCGTTGCAGTTCATTGTCGACAGCGGGAGCCAGAAGAACCTCATCTCGGTAGAGGTCGTGAAACAGCTATGCTTTCTGACCACAACACACCCACAACCATACACCATCGAGTGGTTGCACCAAGGATGGGACCTCCGCGTCAGTCAACAATGTCACCTTCCCTACAACATCAAGCCCTTCACGGATGAGGTATTATGTGGCATTGCTCCTCTTGATGTTTCTGATGTATTATTAGGCCAACTGTACTTGTGGAAGTGACATGTTCTGTATGAGTCCAGGCCTCGTGTTGTTATTATCACTTTGGGAAATAAGCTGTACAGGATACCGGAGATAGAACCACCTACCACCATCTCCTTGGTTACTGCAAAACAATGCAGTAAGCTCATTTCCAAAACCAGGAAATTTGTTTTCCTGATGATCCACCCTCAGGGAAAGAGGAAGACTATGGCCATGACCTCTAGACAGGGCCCCGCTGCACGAAAACAACAGATGGATAAGGTCATGGAGGAGTACAAGGACATCTTCACCTCCCCCACAGGGGTGCCTCTACACTGCCAGGTCAAGCACCCCATCGATGTGACCCCAGGTTCGTCGCTGCCCAATGGACCCATCTACCGACGCTCTGTCCTGGAGAATGATGAAATCAAGATGCAGATTCAGGAGCTATTGCAGAAAGGTCACATTCGGCCGAGTTCATCGCCCTGTGGAAGCCCGATCGTATTGGTGCAGAAGAAGGATGGAACTTGGAGACTCTCCATTGACTATCGGGCACTGAACAAGATCACTGTCCGGAATAGGTACCCGATCCCACAAATTGATGACCTTTTGGACCAACTCAAGGGGGCAAAATATTTCAGCAAGATCGACTTGAAGTCTGGGTATCACNGTGTGGAAGACTGCATTCAAATCCAAGGAGGGCCTTTTCGAATGGTTGGTCATGCCTTTCGGGTTGACAAATGCCCCTGCAACCTTCATGAGGCTAATGGATGACATCCTATGGCCATTCACCAACTCATTTGTAGTGGTGTACTTGGATGACATTCTGATCTTTAGCCAGACTTGGGAAGAGCACCTCCACCACATCCGATAGGTCCTCCAAACACTGTGACAACACAAGTTGTGTGCCAATTTGGATAAATGCACTTTTGGCATAACCCAGGTTCAGTATCTCAGATACATTATTGATGAGAAGCGGGTGCATGTGGATCCAGCAAAGATCCAAGTCATTCAATATTGGCTAGCCCCAACCACCCTAATAGAGCTCCGCATCTTTTTAGGTCTTGCCAATTTCTACCACAGGTTTGTGTTGGGATTCTCTCATATCACTTGGCCCTTGAGTCAAGTCACCAAGGGAGGAGCTAAAGCAAAATTCTTTTGGTCTGAATCTCAACAGAAGGCATTTGGGGAGTTGAAGCATCGCCTCTGCTCTGTACCAGTGCTCACATTACCAGACTTGCAACAACCATTTGAGATTGAGACAGATGCCTCTGACTATGTTATTGGGGCAGTCCTTACTCAACATGGGCATCCAATGGCATATCACAGTGAGACACTTTCTGACACAGTCCGGAAGTATCCCACTTATGACAAAGAAATGTATTCCATAGTGCAGGCTTGTCGGCAATGGAAGCATTACAATTTGGGAAAGGAAATAGTCATCCACACAGACCACCGACCCCTGCAGTTCATACAGACACAAGGGAAGTTGCAGAATGATCGCCATTAGAAGTGGTCCACATACCTGCAACAATTTCATCTGAACATTAAGTACAAAAAAGGAAGCACCAATAATGTTGCAGACTGCCTCAGTCAACCACCAATCATGGTGCTAACCACTGTGCTCAACTCTTGTGGGCACGAGACTTCTGATTGGCCGCTTATCTACACAAGTGATCTAGAATTTGGCTACACATACAATACAGTCTTGGAGGGTAAGCAAGTTCCCAATTTTCACCTACGAGATGCCTTGCTTTGTCACCTGGGACACCTTTGTGTTCCTTCAAGTGAGCATGCCAAGATGATTTGGGAGGCGCACTACAATCGGGTCGCTGGGCATTTCGGGGTTGAGAAAACCGTGGCAGTACTGCAAAATTATTTCTATTGGCCGAACCTTCGACAAGATGTCGGGAAGTACATCAAGTCCTGCACTGCTTGCGCCATTGACAAACCGACCATCAAGAAGCAAGGCCTCTATACTCCGCTTCCTACCCCCATTCGACCTTGGGAATCCATCTCTATGGATTACATGTCGGGCCTTCCTTCTACTAAGCATGACAATGACTGTGTTTTTGTGGTCGTCGACCAATTCTCGAAGATGTCCATTATGATGGCCTACAAGAAGAATATCACAGCAGAAGCCGCTGCTAAACTCTTCCTTGAACGAGTGTGGGTACACTTTGGGATCCCACAGTCGATCATCTCATATCGGGACAGTAGGTTCCTCCGTACATTTTTTTCCAACCTCTAGCCGATGTTGGACACCAAGCTCACCAAGTCCACAGCTTTTCATCCGCAAACTGATGGCCAAATAGAGGTCGTCAATCAGATGATCGTACACATTCTGTGCATGTACAATTCAAAGCATCCATGCACATGGGATGAGAGCCTCCCCTATGTACAACATAGCTACAACCGGGCTCTCCATAGCTCAACCAGCCATAGCCCCTTTCAAGTGGGCTTGGGATTTCAACCACTATGTCCCATTGACATAGCCATGCCATTTGTAGCTACTCAGGAAGATTAAGCTCATGTCCAGTCTGAAGCGGATAAGGAAAACAACTTCATTGAGCACATTCAACACATCCGCCAATAGGTTCATGACATCTTGGACAGAGCCAATGCTAAGTACAAGAAATGACATGATCAACATCGGGTGCCACACAACTTCCATGTGGGCGACAAAGTGTGGCTGCATTTGCAAAAGGAGCGCCTCGCTAGACCCCACCGCAAGATTCGTCCGCTCCGATATGGGTCGTACACCCTCACCAAGGCTGTAGGGGAAAATGCCTTTGAGCTCAACATTCCACCATTCCTTGGTCTGCACCTAGTGTTCAATGTGGACCGCCTTCGGCCCTACTTTCCACCTCTACTAGACACATCCAACATGGCAGAACAACTCACACCAACACAGTTAAATCCAAACTGCATGGAACAAGCCAAAACTGATCAGATCATGGATACACAGATCAAGCACACCCGAAAACAAAGGATACCACTATATTTATTTGTCAAAGTAGGCCAACTCCTTCACCAAGGCAAATGGCTCACTAGGGACCAAGTTCAACAGAAGTTTCCTCATCTCATGGAGGAACTCAATGCAATGGGGACCATTGCTTCCTAAGGGGGGAGGAATGATCCAGGTGGATATTGGTGGCCACCCACCTATTCCACTTGGACCCCCACCATTGCTTCTTTTATTTTTTCAGTTTTCGCACAGTTTACTATTTTTAGCAGTTTTTCGGGTCCTGAACTTCCGGAGCCATTTTGAGGCCTTAAACGATGTTTTTTGGGAAAACGGGGAGCAATATTACTTAAACATGATGTTGCTCACCCAAAATTTGTAGTCCTCGAATAGATCTTTCTAACGAGGTATAGAACGCGTCAAATGGAAATCGTATGCCAAAGTTACGTCCCCGGGAAGTTGATGTACCGACTTACCCAAATGAGGCCCATAGTCTTGGCGTTTCATCTCCTAGGGTTAGGTCTTTGGATGTTTAGGGTTTTCCATTGTTTCTCAATAATAATAGGCCTTCGAGCCTCATTGTAACAGAGTTCAGAGGTTAGTAGCGGCCACATCTCTTCTTAGAGATAAGCTACGAGCGCCCTAGCTAGTTTATTTCCATTCTGTATGTAAGCATATTTCAGTGATTTGTTATTAATGAAATGAAGTTTTATTTCCGCTGCATCTCTGTGTTTATGTGTATTTCTGTATTTCATTGTGTTCCTACATAAATCCGGATTACCATATGACATATGGTACTTAGATTCATGTGCAATAACCACATGACAAGAAACATAGTATTGTTTTCTAGCTTGGACGAGTCAGTCCAAACCAAGGTTATACTTGGAACATTTTCCTTATCCGCTTAATATAAACATTTTAACCAAAAAAGGAGAACATAAAGTTATGTCTTGTGTATATTATGTTTCTGTTCTGAAACATAATCTGATGAGTATAGGGCAAATGTTACAAAACAGATATAGAATCTACATGGAAAATAATCACTCTGTGATCATGGATAAATGCCCAAGCAATATTCTTATTGCAAAAATCTAGATGAAAAGTAATAGGAGGTCAAACAACATACAATTCCCTCACATTACAATGATGGAGAGGATCACTTGTCTTTAAATACTCAAGTTTAACCCTCTCACTTCTCTAAACTGCAATTCTGACTCATATTTTACATTAAATCTTGAATTAATTAACTGATTAGCAACCGACTCAGTCAACAACATAAACAAAATATTTTAATTTTGGACTAAACTGACTTCCAACTCCGACTCAACTCTTGAGTCGACTAGAATCAGACTATATTATGATTCGACTCAAATTACTCGACTATTCTAAACTCGACTTGACTATCTTTCATGTAACATATTTTATAGACAATGCTCTACATTTTCTACTTTTAATATCAATGTGACTCAAACTCATATACTGTCGACTCAAAATTTGTAATGAATTTGACTCTAATTTAATTTATGAACTCAATATTATCGAAAGATTCATAGATCATGTGACTACCTCTTTGACTATCACAATTTGAGTGTGAAACTGGATTTCCATTCCATCTCTCATTCAAGGAAGTTCAGTGCCTCATTGATCTCCTCATCCGACATGATATCTGGAAAAGTGACGGTGATCCTTGTTTTGACCAACTAGCAACCGCCAGTCGACACAAGTCGAATTGCAGAACACCATGATCGAATGCCAGACAGGTTGACATATATTTCCATGCCATGATTTCTCCAGGTCGAGGGTTTCTCACTCTTCATCATCACTTTCCATCGACCAAGACTCTTCCATATTTATATGGTTGAGATAGTAGGAATAAATGGACTCAAATATTATGTATATGATGCGGAAATCAAGAAATGATAACCCTCCTTGGGTTCCCATGGTTATTATGGGATCATTTTTCACATACCTCCCTTCGTTCTTATACAGAAAAACATAATCCAGAGAAAAAAAAAATGTCACAAATTTTACAAGAGAAATACAGACGATGTCGTTTCCATGTACTCGACCTTCTTTTTGGATAGCCAATGAAATGCCTTAATCAACAGCAAAACCATCACTATTTCAAGAAAAGTGATAGAGAACTCAACAAAGAATATAGTAATTGTAAAACAAATATCCTTAACCTCTTGCAATGACTGTTCATTTAACCGTTCTACTTCAATTTTGCAGAGAGATGAGATTAGAGAAATGGGGTCTTAACAAGATATTTCCAACCATACGTTAAACAAAACCACATGCTTAATATTCAAAGTGGAGAGATAAACCATGGTAGGATGTGGTGAAAACAAGCTGACAAGAGGATTGGCCTCATTTCCCACATAAATATTCCATTCACACACGTCATACTATAGCTGGGAGGGGCATACATTTTGATGTTGATTTTGAGATTGATCTATCGACTACCGGCCATGACTGACAACGATCGAGAAATACATACGTATACCAATGTCCTTCAGTCATTACTAACACATGAATGAATGCTCAAAAAGTGAAGAACAATTGATACCACAAAATTTCATTGGGCGATCATATAGAAAGGAGCCCAAACGATTGAAAACTAAGTCGACTTAGACAAAGGTGGTTGTTGCGGTCGACGTAAGTAGTATACTTTTCTTTGAATTTCATGTTGGATAATAATGGAAAAATTCCATAGTTAGGATATAGTTAAAATGAATTTATATTGTATCTTATTTGAGTCTTTTAGTGGTTTTCATCCATAGATTCACGAGATTGTTAGAGGCTATTCTAGCCTATAAAATATGTACGCAATTTATCAAATTAATAGTGTGCATGTGAGCGTAGTCTCACTTGTGATGTTCCCTTGTGGTCTTATTGATTTTTGTGCATTATTCCAATTTTAAGTTGGTATCAGAGCAGCGAAGATCCTGTGCCCAGTCGCTCAGAGCCTTAAAGACAGGCCAATTAATAGAGCAATGAAGTCGTTGTCGCTGCCATCATTCGTTTCCAGTGAATATTGCTTCTATCTACCTATTTGATCCAAAAAGGATCAAAATAAGGCTAAGAACAACTCAGAACTCGTAGTGGCAATTCAGGATGCTCATAATGGCTTCAGTAGACAAAGAAAGGGGAAAAATTCAAAGTTCCCAAAACTCAGTGAAAATTTTATGATTGTGAAGAGCGCATCACAAGCTTTCTAACGATGCAAATAGATCATCAAATGGAGTTACAGATTGAAAGATATTCACAGTCAAAGTTTAATCAACCTAGCCCAGTGAGTAGGGTATGAGTAAAAATCCGTACAACACACATGGCAGGAATATGAAGGTGACCTGTGTCATGTTGACATCAGCATGGTGATGTGGCAGCACCAGAGGCTGCCACGCATCACCCAGTTTTGGCATTTTCGGGCTGATCCGTGGACCAATAGGATCGTGCCACCTGGCAGTCTGTACGATCCGTACACTGATGTGGCTTGCTAACATGGCATGATGAAATAGTAGAGGACAACGCAGCCCAATGAGAGGCTGCCATATGGCCCAATCAGAGGTTGCCATGTGGCAGGTGGAAAAACCACAATGACATCCCGTGAACGAATCTTGAAAAAAATTAAAGGTTTAGAGGGTCCGCCAAATCTAGTGTACCACGCCAAAATTGGTCACGATATAACCGTTGGGATATGGATAGTGCCACCGCTAAACATAGCGGAAAAAAATTGTAATATATATATATATATATATATATATATATATATATATATATTGCAACGAATTAAAACCCAAAAGGGGGAGGCCCGTAGGTTTGACCTCAGAACCTCCTCCCCACTCCACGCCTTAATAATTCTGCCCAAACCAATAGACCAGCGGTCGGTGATTTGTATTAAATGCCACCCAAATTACTTAAATGTTGATTCTATTGAGCTAGGGAAGGATGCATGCGTATGATACGACCTTTGGGTATGCATTTCCATGCAGTCCAGTTATTAATTGCAGGTTGCAGAGGGGCATAGAAACCGAGAAAAAATTATTCTTGGGCTTGGCAGTGCCAGAGTCGAATCGAGGCATCAAGATAGTCATTTTTGGGTAATTCGACGCCATGAATTCAATGGTGTTGTTTGTTTTCTGATCTGAGCATTGTTTTTGCAGCTTGATTTCAAAATGAGGTATATTGTTGGCCCTTGACCAAGTTTTGGGAGATCCTTGGTCAAGTTTGACCTATTTTCGGACTTCGACAGCCTATCGAAGGCGGAGCGCAAGACAAAGCAGAGATTGCAGGATCTCAGCCCCTTTTTGGGTCCTTTTTGGGATTTGGGAATATGTAACGGGCATTGGAATGTCAATCCATGGGTTTACTCATGTTTAGAACTATTTTGTATGTATAAATAAAAGGCTAGGAAATGTAAGAAGTAGTTGTGCAATTTGACTAAGTGCTAAGAGTTGGATCTGTGTGATCAAGAATTGTAAGGTTTTGTGCATACTGTGTGAAACTTGCAGAGCTAAGTGCAAGTCCTTGTAAGAGATTGTGAAAGGATTTGTGTTGTAATGCAAGGAAGGAGGATCTAGCGAGTTGTGGAGATCTCTTGTCCTATGCGAAGTATGGTTTTTATGGTTGTGTGCATGTAGATGACTGATTGAAGCTAATAACGAAGAAGATTTGGTGGACGTAGCCCCAAGTTGGGGGTGAACCACGTAAATGCTATGTTATTCTGCTCTGTGTGATGTTTTGATGTGTTTATGTCTTTACTTGCTAAGTGCTTTGATATAGATAGACAGATTTGTTGTGCTTTATGCTTATGATAACCCTCAATGCTAGATCAGACCTATTTGAACTTTCTTAGTGCTTGAATCTACTAGATCTAATCTATTTCTTTATATTAAGTGCTTAGATGCATTAGATCTAGGTGAATGTTGTGATGCTCCATTTTATCTGCGAAGTAGATATTGGTCAAATAATGATGAATTGGTCATGCTAAGTGCTATATTAAGTATTATAATCATAGATATGTGTCCCAGCTAAGGTTGTAGACACCTGAGTCCTGCAACCACCCCTGCCTCTACCTCATGTGAGACTTCATCTGCTTCGCAGGTATTGCCGAAAGGGCCGATTATGCTGGTTATATTACTATTATTCTGCAATTTCTAGCATTTTATTTCTTGTTCTGCATACTTTTTATATTTGGTATATTACACTCCTGGTCTAATTTCATGGCTAATTCTTTAAAATCCATGAGAATGGCACCCAAAGTCCTTATCTAGTCTGCACCCAACACAATGTCACAACCGCCCATGTCGATAGCAAACATATGAGATTTCAGGTGGTAGTCGCCAATTTGGTGATGCACATTTTCACAACACCTGTTGGATTACTGAGAAGGGGGGTGAATCAGTAATAGAGAAATATAATCCTTTTTAACTGTATAATCCAAGTATTATATCAATGTAGCATTATCATTCAATAATTGCAGAGTAAATAAGCAATGAAACCCAAAGAGGGAGAAAACCACAGAATGATTTTTCTTATATGTCTTGAAGAATTAAATTCATTGAAAGCACTAACTTCCTTTGTTTTCTAGCTGCAACTAGAAGGGGGCTCCAACCCCCTAGTTTCTTAGGCTACAACCTGAGGGAAGCTCCAACTCCCCAATTCTCTAGCTACAACCAGAAGGAGGCTACAACCCCTATGTTCTCCGGCTACCTCCGGAAGGTGGCTACAACCACCTATACTTGCCCCTTCCAATTTCCCTGACGTAGAAGTAGAATGATGGAACCACTATAACACTATCACTATGAGATATACCATTGTACAACTGTATCAACCTGTACCACTAACCTGCAACCAACCTATACAACTTCCATGTAATCAATCTATACTTGAACTGAACATGTATCAAAAAAATACAACATGTACATGACCTGAAGTGCTGCAACACGCATATGTACGCTCCATATCTGTTATGCAGCCCGCGTATGTACGCTACCAAACTATTATGCAGCCTGCGTATGCCTTCTGAAAAAATAGGGTTTTTTTTTCTTCTAAAAACTTTTTACCCTGTGTCTATACCCTGTTCATGCATCCTCATACATATCTCTGTCTAGTCATGTGCCAAAAGTGTGTGTAATCATGAATAAGTATAATAACCCTCACATGATCTAGACTTCAAACCCTTTCTGATATCGAGCCTCTCAATACATCAACCAATACAAGCTCTCAACCATATATCACAAACAACCTTAGCCATATGCCAATAAATACAAGATGTTCCTCAACAAGAAGTATTAATGATAAATATACCAACACTGTATTTTTGTAGATCTGAATTATACAAAAGATCCCATGCAGACACTAGTCTTTCTAGGGAGAATCCTCAAATCTCCATAACCATTTCTCATGAATACATCAAAATCAAACTATTCATAGAAATAAGACATACCTTTTGAACCAATTGATAGATATGATGTATCTGAGCACTGTATACCTTCCTGGGAGATTGATCTCATAATCTAGAACCTCTGCATCTTCATATTCTCAAGTTTCCATGGTTTAACCAACATGTACGCACCCTAATACACTATCAACTCGTGTATGCCTTAGTATGTATGAACCCTAATACATTGTCAACCCGCGTATGCCTCAAAAAATAGGGTTTTTTAGTATTCGTTGTAATTCCAAGAATTTCATCGTCAACCCTTCGTACTAACTCAAACCTTCGCAACTTTAGATGTATCAATGAGTACTTGTAATAAGACTCATAAAACAAAAGATATTCAATGTGTTCAAGTGTGATTAAATGAGACAGCATTGCCTCTTAATTATACTTTCATGTAGTATTCCACTTTCATTATTTTATATAGTTCTTCATTAACTTTATTATTTAAATAATTTCTTTTGCAAATACTTTGACTTTTTGGGGCTTTCAGATTACTCATGAGGGTCCTCCAACTTCACATGGCCATAGCTCTCTAACCGTGAGGAGTTATGTGACGTTCCACATACCATCGTAAATGGCATGACAAGCACTATCCATCTAGGATAGTTTCACTGACAAATTCAATGACCTTCATCTCATTATTCCACAATTAATCATGGGTTATTTAACCATACTTCTAGGATAACTCAATCCACAAAGCATCTTCCTGTGAGGGATTTCACCATAAGGGGACCACTTTGGAGTTCATCCATTTGTACTTCTTATCAACCATGAGAAGACAATAATGAGTCATTTTTACATCAAACAAACTTGGGACCATTACCCAAACCTTTGTGCTACCAAACATTTTACAAGGGTTGACATCAATGACAACCAACCTTAATCAACAACACCCTCCACATTTCATGGACCCGCCATTGGCAGTCATGATTTGGAAATTATTGACTGCATGGATATAGCAATTAGTTTCTTGGGAAATGTGGCGATGAATAAAATTATGGGTGCTTCCACTATCAACAAGAATGATCACCTTCCTATGCTTGATGTAACCAATTATCTTGAGGATTTGGGGAGCAGAGAAGCCAGTGAGAGAATTTAGGGAAATGACTGGTTCCACTTTAGGAGGGTCTGAGGGAGGGGTTATGTCTATGGGTTTAGGTGACACAGACAAAAGGGGAGCTTCAACATACTCTTCTGAAACATCCTCTGATATGGCCATAAAAATATTTTGTTCCTTACACTTGTGTCCCAGAAAATATTATTCATCACAATTATAACAAAGGCCTTTGAGTTGGCGTTAAAACATTTCAGCTTTGGTCAATTTTTGGATCTTTAGTGGAGTATAAGGAGGAGTGGGATTTACTGGTTTAGTGTGAGGAATAAAGGAGGGTTTATTTTTTTGAGAACATATAACCTATTGTGCTTCCTTAGCTCTTTTAGTAGCCTCCACCCAACTCTGAGGCCGAGGCATGACGACATGGGCACGACTATCATCCTTGAGGCCACTAATAAAACATTCTCGGAAAAAAGCATCAGACATTCCCTCTGTACGAAAAGAGAGTCGCTCAAAAGAAGCTATAAAATATTCCATTGTGTCAGATTGTTTCAACTTTGTCAAACGACCTAAATGGTTGGTGTTAGTGTCGAAGCATTCATAAAACTATGCCACATGTCCAAGAAGCATACCCTTGGCAGGCATTTTTTCTCCATTGCCACCATTGCCAACGTTCTTGATCTATATGGAGAATACCGTACAAGAGTTTGGCCAACTCATCCGTAATGTCGTACAAAGAGAAATAATGGTCCATTTGAGTTACCCAGCCAATGGGATCTGAGCCATCAAATTTGGTCACATCCACACGTGAAAGGCGTAGGTCATGCTGAAAGTGATGAGGTTGAAAATTATGGGAATGAGAGGAAGTTTCAGCTTTAGTATGCAAAGGTGGGCTAGATAAGGAATGATCTACAGGGATATGCAACTTGGTGAAGATCATCGTAGCAACAGATTCAAGTTGGGTAGGAATGTTTTGTTTGAGGTCTTACTTGAGTTCCTCGATTGAGGTGGTGATGGAGGAATGCATGTTTTTATTGATGGTGGCAATATTGGCACTGAGTTGTCTCACTTCTTGTTGGGTCTCTGTGAAATTAAATTGCAAGGTATTGAAGTGAGATTTCAAGTCTTGGCTATGGGTATGGGCCATGATGACGAGGGAACCAAAAAGGGGTGGGTGGGGTCAAAACATTTTCTGAAAAATGATAGGTATGAATGTGATAAGGGCGAAGAGAAAAATCTAATGGAATAGGTCTCAAATAATGGTGCAACAAAATCCAGGTTTTTTATTTATTTTTTTACACATGCGGATATATACTCCGATCTGAAGAATTCTGCAGTGATGAAATCCCAAATTCTTAATCAAGAAGAAATGTGTAGTGATTTGGCAACTTGAATGCAGGAGACACAGCTGCACAACAATATATCTTTTTTGTGTTTTTTTTAGTTTCCATCCCCAAAGGTTAGGTATTCAAGGGTTCTACAGACAAGGGTTTTCTCTATGTTATAGCTCTCTGATATACGTGCGGGGTCCAATATTAGTACTCGGCCCAATATCTCAAGGCACCAACTAAGGAGGCTAGACGGTGCCCTTAGCTGTACTATCCAGGTACTAGAGAGCATCTTCCCATGTGTTTTTCTTGGTGGAACTATAGCAGTCAGGCAGTCGATCGGTTTATCTAAAGAGGGATTTCAGGAAATCTATGTCGATCTGTATATAGGTGTTTTCTTATGCACTACCACTCGAAGGGGTACCAACAATGGTTACAAGGGTGGCCAACAGATGTGCGCTTAAGTACCACTTGTATTTCCTACGTGTATGAATCCCCGACTGCGGGTTTATGCATGTAATGACAGATCTCTATAGCTTAAAGACATTGGAATTCGTCTCTACCCTAAACAAAAATTTACCCACAATTTTTTGCCGAAGAAAGTGCTATGATACCACTTGTAATATTCTATATATAAAAAGTATGCAGAACAGAAATAAAATTCTAGAAATGGCAGATGAACAACAATATAACCAGAACAACACCACAATAATACCAAAATGATACCAAAATAACACCAAAAATAGCACTTTGATTATTGAGAGAAATGTTCACTTGCCTCTTCGAGGGGGAAACATCAATTCGAGCAGAGCTCTATTATAATAATATCCAAGACAAAATTTCTCATATCCTCAACTCCTATTTATACTAAATATGTCTATCAAAAGAACCATCTAGAAGAATATCCTTCTAGAAGCAGAAGCTTCTATTAAGTCTTCTTACATTGGACTTATTCTTCCTTATTTCTAGGCCTTATTAATATTGACCTTTATTACATCGGAATATATTATTCTACCTATGTGTGGGGTTAGGTCCCTAACATCATGTAACTATGTGATCTATTCATGATCAATTTGTATAATTGAGTGATAGATGTTATATATGTGATCATATCCATAGAGGTGGAGTACAATGTGAGTGCAAACGCGTGCAAGGAGTAGAGACTAGAGTGTGTGAGAGGAAAGGATGTTCGTATGCCTATGAAATCTGTTGTAATTCTCCCTTGAATAATAAGAATATTGACTATGATTGCCCGTGGTTTTTTCCCTCATTGGGTTTCCACATAAATCACTGCGTCAAGTGTATGATTGATATGCTTGGTTTAATGCATGTTTGATCTTGCTTATTTCATTCTCTATTTTATAATTTTAAATTTAGTGTATTAATACTTTACTAATATTATGTTTTATTGTATTCATATTTTAGTAAATTATTTATTAATGCATTTAATGTATTATTACTTTAATAATATATTATTTTATGATTGTATTAATACTTTAGCAATGTATTAATTTATTGATTCATTAATAATATATTAATGTATTAATTCATTAATTCATTACATTAGTAAAGAATCAAATAATTAATAATTTACATTATAAATTAATTCATGTAAATTAATACTTTAATTTATACATTACATTAATGTAATAATGAATTATTAATGTATTATTTTATTAGTGTATTAATACTTTATTTTAATCCATTGAGTTGTATTAGTGTATTAATATATTTTTTTATTATTTTATTAATATATTTTAATTCACTTGAATTGTTATCTAATACTTAAGAAAGACTTTAAATGTGTAAATATATTTAATCCAGAAAAATATTGCAATTTTTTTATATTCTGATTTTTGAAAATATTTATTTAGGGGAGGCATGTGTAGGAGAGATACTTTACAACCCTAGAAGAAATTGAGAATTGGATTTCTAAGAAATCTAGGGATATATTCTAATAACAAGGCCGAAGCATATGCACTATTCCAAGGAGTTCAATTGGTAAAGAAAAGGAAAATTTCCATTTTGTACATAGTAGGAGATTCCAAAAATACAATTCATTATTTTGTATCTAGCTCTTCTCCTAAAGACATAGGTTTAAACAAATTGGTAGAGCTTATAAGGATTTCCTTGCTTAATCTCAAGGTTCAATTCTTTCATATCTAATGTCATCACAATGTTGAACCAGATGCAATGGCAAACATGGCTATAGGATTAACCCCTAATCGTATGGGGTTGGATGGAGAAGAGCGTGTGGCTATAGTTATGACCTAGCTTTGCAGTAGCGTTGACCTCAAACATGTGGAATGTATCTTCCTTCCACGTGAATTCCACACACATTTTGCAATTTTGGGTCATGTGGTGCATTTAAATAGTAACACAACAATGAACAAGTTTTATGGGATAATTGTCTTGGCCTGTGGTTGGAATCGCAACATCGTGATGATTGTACACTCCTGGTAATTTTTTTTACCAATTCAATGGATCTGAAGCAAATGAGGAGCACATATATTATGGATGAATATGGTGCAGAAGGGACAATAAAGTATAGAATTCTAAATTTGGGAGGCATCGCCAACAAAACCTTGAATTTGCATGGCCAACCCATGGGACATTATCCAACTATGGATTTGAAGGCACATGGGTATATTATTACCCTTCTGGGAAATGATTATCTTTTGATTTATGGAGAGGAGGAAGCCTTGCGAGACATCTTGTTTCTTGGCCTCCTTAAGGACAGATTGTTGGTTAGCTTGGGGAGCTCGAGTATGATTGTTTCTCCAAGATAAAGTTCTCTTAGTGGATTCTACTGTGAATTTTATGATATTGGAAGTTGCTCCTCCTCTCTGTGCTATCAAATGTTGTATTCCTATGGCTAAATATGGTGTATTATTGCCAGAAGTTAGTGGGATTTATATGGATTTCTTTGATGTTGTAAAAGAGGCATTTGTATTCTCATTATACGGTTCTCAGTGTGATAATTTGTTGGATATTTTGGGTAATTGGCACAACATTGAAAATTGAGATATTGATTGTTTCCACGACAAGGAAATGGAGGTAAACGACATTGAGGCAAGCCAATGTCTGATCATCTGGGTCAGTTCTCTTAGCTCGACTGCTTCGTTTTTCTTAGAGATTGTGATTCAACACTGCGTTATAATAGGTTATCTTAAAGATGAAGTTGAGAATCTGAGAAGCCAATTGTCATCACTTCAACTTCAATTGGCTCAAAGGGATGAAAAACATGGGAATTCTCTTCCTGAAGAAAGTAATGGTGGAATGGAAGCTTCAAATATGATGCATCTTCCACATTTAAATTCCCCTATGGAGCCTACAGAGAACACGAACAACCTAGGAAATTTCAATGGTCAGGATCCAACTTCAAGTCTTTGAGTATGTTTTGTTTGTTATTTTGTATAAAGGTTATTTATTACCGAATATATACTCTTCAATTTAGTAGTAGTATTAGTTATTAGCTAAGACATAGTGAAAGGAATCATTTTCCTGGAAAGAAGAAGAAACCAAATATTTTCAAAAACTTAAGGAGGCTATGTGTACAACTCCCATCTTGACCACACATGACTTCACAAAAAAATTTATTGTGGAGTTTGATGTCTCGGGCCATGGAATTGGTGCATATTTAATGCGGGAAGGAAGGCCCATTGCCTTTTAAAGAAGACAACTTAAAGGAAAAAACTTAGTTGTAATGTACCTCAAAAATCATCATAAAAAAAAAAATCTTTCCATGGCATAAATCAATTTCGTTTAAGCTTAGATTGTAAAAATAGGAACGATTCAATCTTGACCGTAAGGATATTATTACACCCACCTAATCTACTTCGAACAGAAAGATTCTATGGGTAAAAATTCCCTCCATGTTTATATTCCTTCCCTTATTCGCGGCACCCTTCCAGCATACTCAAAGTAAGAGAGCGAAATGAACTTAGCTCGAAGGAGCCTCCGTTGTTTAGAGAGAGAAAAGGATATCACCCTGAAGTGTTCAGAGCGAGGTAGAGAGCGGAAGTTAAGGCTGATCGATCAAAACTAAGGAGGGGAACAATCAGAAGCCTTTAAGGAAATGGACAGTGGAAAAATCATCGGAAGGTACAGAAATCTCGTAAACCGTCAGATCTTAGAGTTCTACGCGGATGTTAAGGCTGATCGTTCACAAGCTTAGGAGGGTAACAACCGTTGGACAAGAAACAACAGGAGCCGTTGATCTCATTCTTTGGATTTCCGCCATCTCAGAGTTGACACATTGGAGGAGGGGCCCACCAGAGGACCATCCCATCTGGACCCCACATTTTTATTCAAAAGCCAAAAAAAAAAAAAAAATAACACCCAAGAACTCGTAAATCGTGAAAAGATAACATGTCGGGGTTTCAGGGTTTGAGATTTTGCGAATTCAACAACTAAGATCAACACACGACAATTCCCGAAATCATGAAAAGTGACCAGTACTTCGGATTTCGAAATCTTGTGACTGCAAAAGCCAAAACATCAAACACCAACAGTTCCCAAAATTATGTGTACTAACATTTCAGAATTTCGGGGAATCAGGGTTTCAGGGTTTTCAAATACCAACCAACAACAAACCATAACTTTCGAAAAAGTGAAATGTGGAAGGAGGTATGACCAACACATCGGGATTTCAAAGTTCGGAACATCACGAGTTCCGATGTCCAAACATCAACATGAACAATCCTTCGAAAAGGAGAAAAAGGAGATTGGGTCCCATATTTCGTGGTTCGGAACTTCACGAGTTCCGGTACACAAACATAAACATATCCAAACTTTCGAAAATGCGAAAGAGGTAAGGGTGTGGGCCCTACAAATTTGGGTTTCGAGGTTTACTAACTCCTGATGCAAAACATCACACGACATCAAACGCTGAATCACACAGTTACGAAAAGGTAAGGGTGTGGGCCCTACAAATTCGGTTTTCGGGGTTTACTAACTCCCGACGCAAAACATCACACATCACCCAACACCAAATCAGGAAGTTACGAAAAGGTAAGGGTGTGGGCCCTACAAATTCGGGTTTCGGGGTTTACTAACTTAGTAATTTTGTTCCCAACAATATTCATACAATTAGATTTCGGAACTTACAGCATAACCTCCATTCCCAAATCTACCATTCTTCAGCATTGATTTTACTCAGAAAACACAAACAGAAAGAAAGTAACAAAGAATTTAATTTAGAGGGGATTTCTTCCAAAGTTCAACCATGCATAACCTTTCAGCTATCATAACGAATAAAAATGCCAAATTCTATCGTTCATTCAGAAAGGGATCACTAGAGGTTAGATTTACCATATGTTCTTTGTCAGTCTTTAGGCTTCATGCATTCGAACTAAATTTTCCTATACATTATTATCTATCATAATTAGAATATGCATTACATCCGTGATTGAATCATTCATCAGAGAATGGAAATATTTTAGTTCCGATTAAACACAGACCTTTGCATCGGATATAAAATCATTCAGACAAAAAATGGAAATCATTCCAGTTCCTATTTAACAACTATATTACATCAGATATCAAATCGGAACAAAGAAGGAGAAGATTTAACATATATGAATTCCAATCTGCGGGAAGACAAAGGGAACAACCATGTTCCTCCCAATTGTAGAACAGGGAAGCCAAAATTGCTTGCTCGATTCACCCCCTAGCCTGACCATGAATCCATGAGGACGAACTTGGAAACTCCTCCTCAGCTATGTCCTTCAATTCCAACAATTATCCTCTTGCCTCACACTTACTCAGCAGTGCTCATAACAACAAGGTGACTCTGTTTCAATAGGCTCCTCTTGCCTCAGACTCAATCCACAGTGTTCATAGGAGCAAGAGAGCTCAGGAATCCTTTCCCCTCATACTTGGCAACATCCTGCCTCCTCGCATATGCTATTTATCCATTTATACCCAGGCCTTTTCCCTCCTTTGGGGATTTTTGAAGCTTTTCTTAATCCCTAATTTTCAGGGGCTGCCAGTGGCCAAATCTCTAATTTTCCACTTGTAATCATCAGCCCAGAGGCAGTTCCAACTTGTTCCCCACTCATGGAGTCATGGTCAGCTCATTTTAACATGCTTGTTCCATTTTTCCTCCTACATTTAATATAATTATTCTGTTGTGATACAAGTGTCATAGTCAAATAGTTAGTTGGGTACAAATAGATCTCTGCCCAATAGTCACAATAATTAAATACGATTATTAAATTCAAAATTCGGAATTGCCATAAATGGAAAAAAAATTGCAAATTCAAATTTGCCCAAAACGAAAATAAATTTCCAGCACATAAAAATAAAAATATTTATTTTGGGGGGATGTTACATCCTTTGCCCCTTCAATAAAACACTATCCTCAGTGTTATTTCCTATCCTGGAACAGGATTGGATGAGATTTCCACAAATATCCCTCCAATTCCCAAGTGGCCTCCTCAGCACTAAAGTGCTTCCATTGCACCTTTACCTGAGCGATGGCTCTGTTCCGAAGTGTTACTTCTCTTCGGTCCAGAATGCGCAGGGGTTCCACCTGGAACTCGCCCTCGGGTTCCACCTATACCAAGTTCCAATCAATCATATGAGTAGGGTCAGGAATATACTTTTTTAACAAAGAAACATGAAATACATTATGAATTCTTAGATTAGCTAGAAGTGCAAGATGATATGCTACGGGTCCAAATCGAGTTAGTATCTTGAAGGGCCCACAAAACGTGGGTTCCATCTTGACACAGTTCCCCAACTTCAACGAGCTTTTTAGGGCTTTGACCTTCAAATAAACATGGCCTCCCACTTGAAATTCCAAGTGTCTTCTTTTCTGATCCGTATAGCTCTTCTGTCTATCCTGTGCTTCTTTCATGTTTTGTTGTACTTTCTTTACCATGTTCACCATTTATTGGAGCATCTCTGGTCCAACCATGAGTCTGTCAGCCAGGTTATCCCAACTAATCGAAGTTGTACACTTTCTGTTGTATAGTATTTCAAAAGGGCTCAACTTAGTCAAATTTTGGTACCCATTATTATATGCAAATTCCACCAAGTGTAGGTAGTCTTCCCACTTGTTCGGTTTTGTTCTTACATACATGCAGAGCATATCTTTTATGATTTGGTTTGTCCTTTCGGTCTTTCCATCTATTAGTGGGTGGTAACTTGTGCTGAAATTCAAATTAGCATTTATCCCTACAAACAATTCCTTCCAAAAAGTAGATGTGAATTTTACGTCTCTATCTGAAATCACCATTTTAGGAATACCATGCAGTCTAAAAAAATATTTCATGAATATTTCAACAATGTTAATAGATTTAAAGGTAGACTTTACAGGAACAAAGTGTGTAGACTTACTGAGTTTATCGATTAAAACCATGAAAGAATCATTCTGTTTCTGAGTTTTAGGCAAACCTGTGATAAAGTCCAGTGAGATGGTCTCCCATTTCCATTCTGGTACTGGTAATGGCTGTAATAGGCTGGCTGGATGCTGGTGATCAGCCTTAACCTGCTGGAAATCTTGGCACCTAGCGAAGTACTCTGTTGTTTCTCCCTTCATATTAGGCCAGTAAAATAGTTTTATGAGTGTTGTTATTGTTTTCTGGTAACCTGGATGTCCAGAGTATGGTTTCTTATGCACTTCGTCTAAAATAGTTAATTTTAGCTCTGCTGAATCTGGCACATAAAGTTTGTTTTTAAATCTTAATAGTCCCTCCTTGTCGATACTTATATGCGGTTCATCTGAGCTTGTGACACTATTTTGCAATTCTTTCATCATCTTAGCGTAATTTTTGTCATTAACACCTGCCATTCTTATTCTTTGTTCTAGATCACTTTCTGCTCTGCTGATATTTATCTCAAATAACCCATGGATTCTGCAGCTTAAAGCATCTTCTACTTTATTTTCCTTACCCTTGATATGTCTGTCTTCGAAGTGAAATTTCCTCAAGAAGGATAGCCACCTTGCTTGTCTTGCATTAAGGTCTGGTTGGTTAAACAGATATTTCACTCCGCTATTATTTGTCAATAGTAATAATTTTCTGCCCATGATATAGTGTCGCCACATTTTTAAGGCATGTATTACTGTTGCGAATTCTAAGTCATGAGTGACATAATTTCACTCATGTTCCTTTAATTTCTAGGATTCATAACAAATCACGTGCCCTTCCTAAGTTAAAACACCGCCTAGCCCCTCTTTACTTGCATCAACGCATACTGTGAAGTCTTTATCTAGGTCTACTACCTTCAAGATGGGCGTTGACGTCAATAATTCTTTTAGCTTGTTAAAACTGTCTTGACACTTTTGCGACCAGTTAAAATTCGTTCCTTTCTTTCGTAATGACGTGATAGGGTAGGCTATCTTGGAGAACCCTTCTATAAATCTGCGATAATACTCGGTGATTCCCATGAATGACTGGATATCTACCACATCCTTAGGTACTGGCCATTCCATAATGGATTTTATCTTTTCCGGGTCCACGACAATACCTTCCAAGGAAATGACATGTCCTAAATATTGTATTTATTTTTGATAGAAATCACACTTGTCGAATTTTGCGTATAGTTTGTGTTTTCTTAGTGTTTGCAGAACTATTCGTAAGTGTTCATCATGTTCCTCCTCCGTTTTAGAACAGACCAGAATATCGTCGATAAATACTACCATGAACTTATCTAAGTACTTGCAAAAAATGTTGTTCATCAAGAACATAAATGTGGTTGGTGCATTAGTGAGTCCGAAAGTTATGACTACAAACTCGTAGTGTCTATATCTTGTTCGAAAATCTCTTTTGGTTATGTCCTGGTCCTTTATCCTAACTTGATGATATCTAGATCATAAATCCAATTTTGAGAAGATATTGCCCCCACCAACTTGATCGAACAGATAATTTATCCGTGGTAAGGGGTATTTGTTCATAGTGGTCACTTTGTTCATTTGTCTATAATCGATACATAGTCTTAGAGTATCGTCTTTCTTTTTCAGAAAGAGGACTGGTTCTCCCCATGGTGAGACACTTGGTCTGATATACTCTTTATCCAACAATTCCTGTAATTGTATTTTTAATTCTTTCAGTTCTGGTAGACTCATTCGGTAGGGTGCTTTTTGAGATAGGGGCTAATCCAGGTAGAAAGTCTATGGAGAAATCTATTTCTCTCCTAGGAGGCAATTTTGGTATCTCATCAACAAACATGTCTCTGAATTCACGTAGGACAACAAAGTCTTCTAACTTGGGCTTTTCTTCTTTTTCTAATAGATTCATTACTTGGATGGCATAAACTTGAAATCCCTTTCTAACACATTTCTTGAATTGCATCGTTGAAGCTTGTCTGACTGACACAAGTTTTGGTATGCCTTGGGCTGTTCTAACAGTGCCAAAATTATCTTTATAGCTAAGTATCTTTGTATAAAAATCTAGTACTACTTTGTGTTGTTCCAACCAGTCCATCCCAATAATCATATCATAATACCCTAGATGTAGGATGTTCAGATTGGTCCTTATCTTTTGACCATCTAAACTGAACTCAAGATTAGAAATAAAGTTAACTACTTTTCTTTTAGTCCCTGTTTCTAGTTGTACAAGCTAAGGTTTTTCATGCTTTTGTTTCTTAATTCTATTCGACTCTACTACATCAGGAGTAATATAACTTAACGTATATCCAAGGTCAATTAAAATAGAAATTCGAGTGTCAAGGATTTTACCTTCAATCTCTACCACTGAGGAATGGTGGTCAGCTTTTCGACCATCTATGGCTGCATTTATCCGATGCAGACTTCTGCCCATATCACCCACTGTCGAGGCTTCCTGCAAATTGTGAACAATAGTTCTGTTTGCTACACTTAAACGTGGACAGTTCCTCCTTAGATGAGGTTCTCCACACTCCCAACACTTTAATGGCTCGCGGGAGTTGTCCCCAAACTTCTTCATTCCAAGGTTTACCGGTTTACCGCTACCTTGCGTATTCGGATGATTGGAGTGAAAATCCTTCCTTGGGAAACCCTTTGCTGCATTCTTATAAGGAGCTGGCTGGTATCTCTTCTTCCACTGGTTTTTTCCATCTTGCTTCTTATCCTTCCAATTCTTGGGAAACTCTACCCGTTGTTTATACCGGTCATAACACATTTGTGCCTTCCTGAATGACTAACTCAAATATTTGGGGTTTTCAAACTCAATTCTGTCCCTATAGGACTGTGGAAAACAACTTAAAAATCGCTAGATGTTTACCTTATCCTCCCATATGTATGGTATGAACCTTAGTAGTTCCAGAAATTTATTTATAAGGTCATCCATGATCATTTTTCCGCGTCGTAATTCATAAAATTGTTTCGTCTTCCTTTCCTAATAGCTCTCATAAAGGTATTGTTTCTTAAAATACTTCTTGAATTCGGACCATTCCAACTATTTCTCCTTTACACCCTTGGCCAATTTCAGGTCCTGCCACCAAATGTTGGCCTTTCCCTTCAGATTGTAGATGGCCATTCTGACCTTCATGTTGCTGGAATAGTTGTATATTTGGAAGTATTTTTTGATGTCCAACAACCATGCCTCAGCTTCTTCTCCTATCCTGGACTCTCCATCAAAAGTAGTTGGTTTAATCTTTTTAATTTCTCCTTCAAGGTGGTCTGTTTGTTTTCTTTTCTTGTCTGGTATGGTTTTGTCTTCAACTGAAGGTGTGCCTTCAGACGAATTGTCTCCTTTTTCTATTTTCGCATCAGAATTCTTAGAGGCCCTTTTGCTGACCTCTTCCTCATGGTTATCATCTTTTGGGATTTTCTTGGTTACTATACTACGCAACAAGACTTCAATTATTTCTTGTTGTTCCTACTGTGCCTTCTTTAATTTTTCATTGTCGGCCTTGAAAACCTATAGTTCAACTATAACATTTCTCATTGTTTCCAACACCTCTGTGGGTGAGCTTCCATCACTTTTTTGTCTCAGATCTCCAGGAGGTCCTTGTTGTGGATTCTCTTCCATCCTGATTTCTGCACCTTCTTAAGCTGCCATTATTTAACACAAAATAAAAAAGCTTTCTGTCTGCAATTCACAAGGTTTGTTAGTTTTCTCATAGATCATAATATATATACTAAGCAATTAATGTGGCCCTGTTCAGGCCCAGTGTAACGTTTTCTCTGATACCATATGTAATGTACCTGAAAATTCATCATAAAAAAAAAAATTCTTTCCATGGCATAAATCAATTTTGTTTAAGATTAGATTGTAAAAACAGGAACAATTCAATCTTGATCGTAAGGATATTATTACACCCACCTAATCTACTTCGAACATAAATCTTCTATGGGTAAAAAGTCCCTCCATGTTTCTGTTCCTTCCCTTATTCGTTGCACCCTTCCAACATACTCAAAGTAAGAGAGCGAAATGAACTTAGCTCGAAGGAGCCTTCGCTGTTCAGAGAGTGAAAAGGATATCACCCTGAAGTGTTCAGAGTGAGGCAGAGAGTCAAATCGTCTCATAGGGATCAAGCTCCAGTGGAAAAACACCAAATCCTTCTCGCCAAATATATTTAGAAGAATGAACGGTGATAAAGTGTCGGGAAAAGGACTAAAATCCAGTGGACAGTTAGATCCCATAGATCTGTGAGGAAGTTAAAGTTCATCGATCAAAACTCAGGAGGGTAATGATCATAAGCCTTTAAGGGAATGACCAATGGAAAAATCATCGAAAGGTACATAAATCTCGTGAACCTTCGGATCTTAGAGTTCTACGCGGATGTTAAGGCTGATCGTTCACAAGCTTAGGAGGGTAACAACCGTTGGATGAGAAACAACAGGAGCCATTGATCTCTTTCTTTGGATTTTCGCCATCTCGGAGTTGCCATGTTGGAGGAGGGGTTTACCAGAGGACCATCCCATCTGGACCCCACGTTTTTATTCAAAATCGAAAACAAAACAAAAACAACAACACCCAAGAACTCCCGAATCGCGAAAAGATAGCACGTCGGGGTTTCGGGGTTTGGGATTTCATGAATTAAACAACTAAGATCAACACACAACAACTCCCGAAATCGTGAAAAGTGACCAACACATTGGATTTTGAAATCCCGTGACTGCAAAAGCCAAAACTTCAAACACCAACAGTTCCCAAAATTACGCAGACTAACATTTAAGAATTTTGGGGAATCGGGGTTTCGGGGTTTTCAAATACCAACCAACAACAAACCATAACTTTCGAAAAAGTGAAAGGTGGAAGGAGGTATGACCAACACATCGGGATTTTAGAGTTCAAAATTTCATGACCTCCGATGTCCAAACATCAACATGAACAATGCTTCGAAAAGGCAAAAAAGGAGAGTGGGTCTCGTATTTCGGGGTTCGAAACTTCACGAGTTCCGGTACTCAAACATAAACATATCCAAACTTTCGAAAATGTAAAATATTTAAGGGTGTGGGCCCTGCAAATTCGGGTTTCGGGGTTTACTAACTCCTGATGCAAAACATCACACAACATCAAACGCTGAATCGTGAAGTTACGAAAAGGTAAGGGTGTGGGCCCTACAAATTCAGGTTTCGGGGCTTACTAACTCTCGATGCAAAACATCACACATCACCAAATGCCGAATCGTGAAGTTACGAAAAGGTAAGGGTGTGGGCCTACAAATTCGGGTTTCAGGGTTTACTAACTTAGTAATTTTGTTCCCGACAATATTCATACAGTTAGATTTTAGAACTTACAGCATAACCTCCATTCCCAAATCTACCATTCTTCAGCATTGATTTTACTCAGAAAACACAAACATAAAGAAATTAACAAAAAAATTAATTTAGAGGGGATTTCTTCCAAAGTTCAACCATGCATAACCTTTCAGCTATCATAATGAATAAAAAGGCCAAATTCTATCGTTCGTTCAGAAAGGGATCACTAGAGGTTAGTTTTACCATATGTTCTCTATCAGTCTTTAGGCTTCATGCATTCAAACTAAATTTTCCTATACATTATTATCTATCATAATTAGAATATGCATTACACCCGTGATGGAATCATTCATTAGAGAATGGAAATATTTTAGTTCCGATTAAACACAGACCTTTGCATCGGATATAAAATCATTCAAACAGAAAATGGAAATCATTCCAATTCTGATTTAACAACTATATTGCATCAGATATAAAATCGTTCAGAAGAGAGAAGGAGAAGATTTAACATATCTGAATTCCGATCTGTGGGAAGACAAAGGGAACAACCACGTTCTTCCCAACTGTAGAACAGGGTAGCCAAAATCACTTTCCCGATTTATCCCCTAGCCTGACCATGAATCCATGAGGGTGAACTTGGAAACTCCTCCTCAGCTTTGTCCTTCAATTCCAACAGTTATCCTCTTTCCTCACACTTACTCAACAGTGCTCATAACAGCAAGGCGATTCTGTTTCAACAAGCTCCTCTTGCCTCACACTCAATCCACAGTGTTCATAATAGCAAGAGAGCTCAGGAATCCTTTCCCCACATACTTGGTAGCATCCTGCCTCCTCACATATGCTATTTATCCATTTTTGCCCAGGTCTTTTCCCTCCTTTGGGGATTTCTGTAGCTTTTCTTAATCCCTGATTTTCAGGGGCTGCCAGTGGCCAAATCTCTAATTTTCCACTTGTAATCATCATCCCATAGGCAGTTCCAACTTGTTCCCCACTCATGGAGTCATGGTCAGCTGATTTTAACATGGTTGTTCCATTTGTCCTCCTGCAGTTAATATAAGTATTATGTTGTGATGCAAGTGTCATAGTCAAATAGTTGGTTGGGTCGAAACAGATCTCTGCCCAACAGTCACAATAATTAAATACGATTATTAAATTCAAAATTCAGAATTGCCATAAATGGCAAAATTTTTCCAGATTTGAATTTCCCAAAAACGGAAATAAATTTCCAGCACATAAAAATAAAAATATTTATTTTGGGGGGATGTCACATCCTTTCCCCCTTCAGTAAAACACTGTCCTCAGTGTTCGTTCCTTTCTTAGAACACGATTGGATGAGATTTCCGCAAATCTCCCTCTAATTCTGAAGTGGCCTCCTGAGAACTAAAGTGCTTGCATTGCACCTTTACCTGAGCGATGGCGTTGTTCTGAAGTGTTACTTCTCTCCAGTCCAAAATGCGTAGTGGTTCCACCTGAAACTCTCCCTCGGGTTCCACCTGCACCAAGTTCCAATCAATCATATGAGTAGGGTCATGCATATACCTTTTTAACAAAGAAACATGAAATACATTATGAATTCTTAGATCTCGAAATACATTATGCTACTGGTCCAATTCGAGTTAGTATCTCAAAGGGCCCACAAAACCTGGATGCCAGCTTGGCATAGTTCCCCAACTTCAGTGAGCTTTTTCGGGCTTTGACATTCAAATAAACATGGTCTCCCACTTGAAATTCCAAGTGTCTTCTTTTCTGATCGGCATAGCTCTTCTGTCTGTCCTGTGCTTCTTTCAAGTTCTGTTGTACTTTCTTTACCATGTTCTCCATTTCTTCGAGCATCTCTGGTCCAACCATGAGTTTTTCAACCGGGTTATCCCAGCTAATCGGAGTTGTACACTTTCTGCCGTACAGTATTTCGAAAGGGCTCAACTTAGCCGAAGTTCAGTACCCATTGTTATATGCAAATTCTACCAAGTGTAGGTAGTCTTCCCACTTGTTCGGTTTTTTTCTTACATACATGCAGAGCATATCTTCTATGATTTGGTTTGTCCTTTCAGTCTATCCATCTGTTTGTGGGTGGTAACTCGTGCTGAAATTCAAATTAGTATTTAGCCCTGCAAACAATTCCTTCCAAAACATGGATGTGAATTTTACGTCTCTATCTAAAATCACCATTTTAGGAATACCATGCAGTCTAAAATTTTCTTTCACGAATATTTCAGCAATGTTAATAGATTTAAAAGTAGACTTTACAGGAATAAAGTGTGTAGACTTACTGAGTTTATCGATTACAACCATGATAGGATCATTTTATTTCTGATTTTTAGGCAAACCTGTGATAAAGTCTAGTGAGATGGTCTCCCATTTCCATTCTGGTACTCGTAATGGATGCAATAGGTTGGTTGGATGCTGGTGTTCAACCTTAACCTGCTGGCAATCTTTTCACCTAGCCAAGTACTCTGCTGTTTCTCCCTTCATATTAGGCCAGTAAAATAGTTTTTTTAGTGTTGTTATTGTTTTTTGGTAACCTGGATGGCCAGAGTATGGTTTCTTATGCACTTCGTCTAAAATAGTTAATTTTAGCTCTACTGAATCTGGTACGTAAAGTCTATTTTTAAATCTTAATAGTCCCTCCTTGTCGATACTTATATCCAGTTCATCTGATTTTGTGACACTATTTTGCAATTCTGCCATCATCTTAGCGTAATTTTCGTCATTAACACCTGTCATTCTTATTCTTTGTTCCATATTAGTTTCTTCTCTGTTGATATTTATCTCAAATAGCCCATGGATTCGTCGGCTTAAAGCATATTCTACTTTATTTTCCTTACACTTGATATGTCTAACTTCGAAGTCAAATTCGCTCAAGAAGGCTAGCCACCTTGCTTGTCTCGCATTAAGGTCTGGTTGGTTAAACAAATATTTCACTCCGCTATTATCTGTCAATAGTAAGAATTTTCTTCCCATGATAAAGTGTCACCACATTTTTAAGGCATGTATTACTGCTGCCAATTCTAAGTCATGAGTGACAGAATTTTGCCTGTGTTCCTTTAATTTCTGGGATTCATAACAAATCACGTGCCCTACCTGAGTTAGAACACTGCCTAGCCCCTCTTTCCTTGCATCAACGCATACTGTTAAGTCTTTATCTGGGTCTACTACCTTCAAGATGGGCACTGACGTCAATAATTCTTTTAGCTTGTTAAAACTGTCTTGACACTTTTGCAACCAGTTAAACTTGGTTCCTTTCTTTTGTAATGACGTGATAGGGTAGGCTATCTTGGAGAACCCTTCTATAAATCTGCGATAATACCCGGTGATTCCCATGAATGACCACATATCTGCCACATCCTTAGGTACCGACCATTCCATAATGGCTTTTATCTTTTTTGGGTCCACAGCAATACCTTCAGAGGAAATGACATGTCCTAAATATTGTATTTCTTTTTGATAGAAATCACACTTGTCGAATTTTGCGTATAGTTTGTGTTTTCTTAGTGTTTGCAAAACTATTCGTTAGTGTTCATCATGTTCCTCCTCCATTTTAGAATAGACCAGAATATCGTCGATAAATACTACCACGAACTTGTCTAAGTACTTGTTAAAAATGTTGTTCATCAAGCACATAAAAATGGTTGGTGCATTACTGAGTCCGAAAGGTATGACTACAAACTCGTAGTGTCTGTATCTTGTTTGAAAAGCTGTTTTGTTTATGTCCTGGTCCTTTATCCTAACTTGATGATATTTAGATCGTAAATCCAATTTTGAGAAGATCTTGGGCCCACCAACTTGATCGAACAGATCATTTATCCGTAGTAAGGGGTATTTTTTCTTAATGGTCACTTTGTTCAATTGATTATAATCCATACATAGTCTTAGAGTATCGTCTTTCTTTTTCACAAAGAGGATTGGTGCTCCCCATGGTGAGACACTTGATCTGATATACTCTTTATTCAACAATTCCTGTAATTGTATTTTTAATTCTGTCAGTTTTGGTAGACTCATTCGGTAGGGTTCTTTTTGAGATAGGGGTTGATCCAGGTAGTAAGTCTATGGAGAAATCTATTTCTCTCCTAAGAGGCAATTCTGGTATCTCATCAATAAACATGTTGTTGAATTCACGTAGGACAACAAAGTCTTCTAACTTGGGATTATCTTCTTTTTCTAATAGATTTGTTACTTGGATGGCGTAAACTTGACATCCCTTTCTAACACGTTTCTTGAATTGCATCGCTGAAACTTGTATGAATGACACAGGTTTTGGTATGCCTTGGGTTGTTCTAACAGTGCCAAAATTATCTTTATAGCTAAGTATCTTTGTATAACAATCTAGTACTGCTTTGTGTTGTTCCAACTAGTCCATCCCAATAATCATATCATAAGACCCTAGTGGTAGGATGTTTTGATTGGTCCTTATCTTTTGACCATCTAAACTGAACTCAAGATCAAAATAAAGTTAACTACTTTTCTTTTAGTCCCTGTTGCTAGTTGTACAAGCCAAGGTTTTTCATGCTTTTGTTTCTTAAGTTTATTCGACTCTACTGCATTGGGAGTAATATAACTTAACGTAGCTCCAGGGTCAATTAAAATAGAAATTCGAGTGTCAAGGATTTTACCTTCAATCTCTACCACTGAGGATTGGTGGTCAACTTGTCAACCATCTATGGCTGCATTTATCCGATGCAGACTTTTTCCCATATCACCCATTATCGAGGCTTCCTGCAAATTGTGAACAACAGTTCTGTTTGTTGCACTTAAGCGTGGATAGTTCCTCCTTAGATGAGGTTCTCCACACTCCCAACACTTTAATGGCTCGCGTGAGTTTTCCCCAAACTTATTCATTCCAAGGTTTACCGTTTTACCGCTACCTTGCGTATTCGGATGATTGGAGTGAAAATCCTTCCTTGGGAAACCCTTTGCTGCATTCTGATAAGGTGTTGCCTGGTATCTCTTCTTCCGCTAGCTTTTTCCATCTTGCTTATTATCCTTCCAATTCTTGGGAAACTCTACCCTCTGTTTATACTGGTCATAGCACATTCGTGCCTTCCTGAATGACTCACTCAAGGATTTGGGGTTGTCAAACTAAATTCTATCCCTGTAGGACTGTGGTAAACAACTTAAGAATCAATGGATTTTTACCTTATCCTCTCGGATGTATGGTACGAACCTTAGTAGTTCTAGAAATTTATTTATAAGGTCATCCATCGTCATTTGTCCGAGTTGTAATTCATAAAATTCTTTCATCTTCCTTTCATAATAGCTCTCAGAAAGGTATTGTTTCTTAAAATAATTCTTGAAGTCGGACCATTCCAACTGTTTCTCCTTTAGGCCCTTGACCAATGTTAGGTCCTGCCACCAAATGCTAGCCTTTCCCTTCAGATTGTAGATGGTCATTCTAACCTTCATGTTGTTGGAATAGTTGTAGATTTGGAAGTATTTTTTGATGTCCAACAACCATGCCTCAACTTCTTCTCCTGTCTTGGAGTCTCCATCAAAAGTAGCTAGTTTAATATTTTTAATTTCTCCTTTAAGGTGGTCTGTTTGTTTTCTTTTCTTGTCTGGTATGGTTTTGTCTTCAGCTGAAGGTGTCCCTTCAGACGAACTGTCTCATTTTTCTATTTTTGCATTAGAATTCTAGGAGGCCCTTTTGGTGACCACTTCCTCATGGTTATCATCTTTTGGGGTTTTCTTGCTTACTATACTACACAACAAGACTTCATTTATCTCTTGTTGTTCCTGTTGTGCCTTCTTTAATTTTTCATTGTCGGCCTTGAAAACCTGTAGTTCAACTATAAGGTTTCTCATTGTTTCCAACACCTCTGTGGGTGAGCTTCCATCATTGTTTTGTCTCAGATCTCCAAGAGGTCCTTGTTGGGGATTCTCTTCCATCCTGATTTCTGCACCTTCCTGAGCTGCCATTATTTAACACAAAATAGAAAAGATTTATGTCTGCAAATCACAAGGTTTATTAGTTTTCTCATAGACCAGAATATATATACTAAGCATTTAATGTGGCCCTGTTCAGGCCTAGTGTTGTAAATTTTTCTCTGATATCATATGTTATGTACCTCAAAAATCATCATAAAAAAAAAAAAAAATCTTTCCATGGCATAAATCAATTTCATTTAAGCTTAGATTGTAAAAACAGGAACGATTCAATCTTGACCGTAAGGATATTATTACACCCACCTAATCTACTTCAAACAGAAAGCTTCTGTACGTAAAAATTCCCTCCATGTTTCTGTTCCTTCCCTTATTCACTGCACCCTTCCAGCATACTCAAAGTAAGAGAGCGAAACGAACCTAGCGCGAAGGAGCCTCTGTTGTTCAGAGAGTGAAAAGGATATCACCCTGAAGTGTTTAGAGTGAGGCAGAGAGAGAAATCGTCTTGCATGGGTCAAGCTCCAGTGGAAAAACGTCAAATCCTTCTCGTCAAATATCTTTAGAAGAATGAACGGTGATAAAGTGTCAGGAAAAGGACCGAAATCCAATGGACCGTTAGATCCCATAGAGCTGTGCGGAAGTTAAGGTTGATCGATCAAAACTCAGGAGGGTAACGATCAGAAGACTTTAAGGGAATAGACGGTGGAAAAATCATCAAAAGGTACAGAAATCTCATTAACCGTCGGATCTTATAGTTCCATGTGGATGTTAAGGCTGATCGTTCACAAGCTTAGGAGGGTAACAAACGTTGGATGAGAAACAACAGGAGTCGTTGATCTCGTTCTTTGGATTTCCACCATCTTGGAGTTGCCACGTTAGAGGAGGGGCCCGCCAAAGGACCATCCCATCCGGGCCCCATGTTTTTATTCAAAAGACAAAACAAAAAAAAAAACAACAACACCCAAGAACTCCTGAATCGCAAAAAGATAGCACGTCGGGGTTTCAGGGTTCAGGATTTCGTGAATTCAACAAAAAAGATCAACACACAACAACTCTCGAAATCATGAGAAGTGACCATCACTTCAGATTTTGAAATCCCACGACTGCAAAAGCCAAAACTTCAAACACCAACAGTTCCCAAAATTACGTGGACTAACATTTCAGAATTTGGGGGAATCGGCGTTTCGAGGTTTTCAAATACCAACCAACAACAAACCATAACTTTCGAAAAAGTGAAAGGTGGAAGGAGGTATGACCAACACATCAGGATTTTGGAGTTCGGAACTTCACGAGTTCTGATGTCCAAACATCAACATGAAAAATCCTTCGAAAAGGCGAAAAAGGAGAGTGGGTCCCGTATTTCGGGGTTTCGGGGTTCGGAACTTCACGAGTTCCGGTACTCAAACATAAACATATCCAAACTTCCGAAAATGTGAAAGAGGTAAGGTTGTGGCCCCTACAAATTTGGGTTTCGGGGTTTACTAACTCCCGATGCAAAACATCACACGACATCAAACGCTGAATCATGAAGTTACGAAAAGGTAAGGGTGTGGGCCCTACAAATTCGGGTTTCGGGGTTTACTAACTCCCAACGCAAAACATCACACATCACCAAACGCCGAATCGTGAAGTTATGAAAAGGTAAGGGTGTGGGCCCTACAAATTCAGGTTTCGGGGTTTACTAACTTAGTAATTTTGTTCCCGGCAATATTCATACAGTTAGATTTCGTAACTTACAGCATAATCTCCATTCCCAAATCTATCATTCTTCAGAATTGATTTTACTCAAAAAACACAAACAGAAAGAAAGTAACAAAGAATTTAATTTAGAGGGGATTTCTTCTAGAGTTCAACCATGCATAACCTTTCAGCTATCATAACGAATAAAAAGGCCAAATTCTATCGTTCGTTCAGAAAGGGAGCACTAGAGGTTAGATTTACCATATGTTCTATATCAGTCTTTAGGCTTCATGCATTCAAACTAAATTTTCCTATACATTATTATCTATCATAATTAGAATATGCATTACATCCGTGATTGAATCATTCATCAGAGAATGGAAATATTTTAGTTTCGATTAAACACAGACCTTTGCATCGGATACAAAATCATTCAGACAGAAAATGGAAATCATTCCAATTCTGATTTAACAACTATATTGCATCAGATATAAAATTGTTCAGAACAGAGAAGGAGAAGATTTAACATATCTAAATTCCAATCCACGGGAAGACAAAGGGAACAACCACGTTCCTCCCAATCGTAGAACAGGGCAGCCAAAATCACTTTCCCGATTCACCCCCTAGCTTGACCATGAATCCATGAGGGCGAACTTGGAAACTCCTCCTCAGCTATGTCCTTCAATTCCAACAGTTATCCTCTTGCCTCACACTTACTCAACAGTGCTCATAACAACAAGGCGATTTTGTTGATCTCATTCTTCGGATTTCCGCCATCTCGGAGTTGCCATGTTGGAGGATGGGCCCGCCAGAGGACCATCCCATTCAAACCCCACGTTTTTATTCAAAAGCCAAAACAAAAAAAACAACAACACCCAAGAACTCCCGAATCGCGAAAAGATAGCACGTCGTGGTTTTCAAGATTTCATGAATTCAAGAACTAAGATCAACACATGACAACTCCCGAAATCACGAAAAGTGACCAGCACTTCATATGTCAAAATCCCGCAACTGCAAAAGCCAAAACTTCAAACACCAATAGTTCCCGAAATTACGTGGACTAACATTTCGAAATTTCGGGGAATCAGGGTTTTGGGGATTTCAAATACCAACCAACAACAAACCATAACTTTAGAAAAAGTGAAAGGTGGAAGCAGGTATGACCAACACATCGGGATTTCAGAATTCAGAACTTTGTGAGTTCCGATGTCCAAACATCAACATGAAAAATCCTTTGAAAAGGCGAAAAAGGAGAGTGGGTCCCATATTTCGGGGTTTCAGGGTTCGAAACTTCATGAGTTTCGGTACTCAAACATAAACATATCCAAACTTCCGAAAATGCGAAATAGGTAAGGGTGTGGGCCCTACAAATTCAGGTTTCGAGATTTACTAACTCTCGATGCAAAACATCACATGACATCAAATGCCGAATCGTGAAGTTACGAAAAGGTAAGGGTGTGGGCCCTACAAATTTGGGTTTCAGGGTTTACTAACTCCTGATGAAAAACATCACACATCACCAAATGTCGAATCGCGAAGTTACGAAAAGGTAAGGGTGTGGGCCCTACAAATTCGGGTTTCGGGGTTTACTAACTTAGTAATTTTTTTCCCGACAATATTCATACAGTGATCCAAGTGGATATTGGTGGCCACCCACCTATTCCACTTGGACCCCCACCATTGCTTCTTTTAGTTTTTCATTTTCTGCACAATTTACTATTTTTAGCAGTTTTTCAGGTCCTGAACTTCTGGAGCTATTTTGATGCCTTAAACAATATTTTTTGGGAAAACGGGGAGCAACATGGATAGATATTTCTAACAAGGTATAGAAAACGTCAAATGGAGATCTTATGCCAAAGTTACGTCCCTGGGAAGTTGATGTACCAACTTACCCAAACGGGGCCAATAGTCTTGGCGTTTCATCTCCTAGGGTTAGGTCTTTGGATGTTTAGGGTTTTCCATTGTTTCTCAATAATAATAGGCCTTTGAGCCTCATTGTAACAGATTTCAAAGGCCAGTAGCCACCACATCTCTTCTCAGAGATAAGCTACCAGCACCCTAGCTAGTTTATTTCCATTCTGTCTGTAAGCATATTTCAATCATTTGTTATTAATGAAATGAAGTCTTATTTCCACTGCATATCTGTGTTTATGTGTATTTCTGTATTTCATTGTGTTCCTACATAAATCCAGATTACTGGTATCAGAGCAGTCTGCTCATTCTCGATCCTTCTTTGCATGTCCCCAACGAGATCAGGGTATAAGGATTTGGGGCTCGATCTGGTTGAACCTTTGCAAGATCATCCTCGCAAACCCTGACGACTTCCCATGGGGGAAGAAAAGAAAGATGAGGGAGTAAGAGATCCTATCAAAATGTTGCTGGAGGAGGCCCTCGAGAAACAAAGGAATGCGATGATGGAAAACTTTGCCCATATTCTTCAACAGATTCCGACTAGTGGCGCATCGACATCCAGAAGCCACTCTGGAGGCACCACTCCTTTTAAGGTACAAGTAAACTTTGACATTCCCATATTTGGCGGCCAAATAGATGTAGATGTTGTAGATAGATGGTTGAATCTGTTAGAAGGATATTTCTCGGTTCATGACTTTTCCGACTGAGAAAAGATTATTTTCGCACTCTTCAAAGCCACCCCCCATGTCAAGGACTGGTGGGAAACCTACTTGGAGCAAGAGGACGAGGGAGAACCCTCTTTGTTCTTGGTAGCACCCACTTGGAATTCTTTCTGAGATTCCATCAAGGAACAATATTATCCTGTGGGGAGCTATGAGGACAAATACATACAATGGACTACGTTGCGACAACAAAGGGACCAAGATGTGCATGAGATGACGAATCTGTTTCATACCCTAAACACAAATTTGGGTATCAAAGATTCAGAGAAACATTTGGTGTTAAAGTACCACAATTGTCTACACAGATACATTCAGGAGGAAATCGAGTTCCTCGAAATCTCCTCACTTGGTGTGGCATATCGATATGCTGCCAAGATTGAGCAGAAGTTCAAACAGAAGAAGTGAGACTTTAGGTCTGCAAATCAGAAGCAAGGGAAAGGTACTCCCAAACCGCAGAACAAAGGACCAAGCCAAGGTGGGACAACCCAAACCACAGAACAAAGGACTAAGCCAAGGTGGGGCAGCCCAGGACAACCGGCCAAAGCCACAAGCAAAGAACAACACCATGAAGCCAAAAAAGGACACGGGGAAGTGGTGTGAGTTCCATAAGAGCTCCACTCACAACACAAGTGATTGTCGGGCCAAGCAGTCATTAGTAGCCGAGTTGAAGCCTTCTGAATCAAATGCATGCTCTGACTCTAAATCAGAACCTGACAAGGGGAATGACAGGGGGAAGCAGATTATCGATGCAGATCCCAACGCCACTATTTCCACAATGAAGATCCAGAAGGAGGAACCAGAATTTCCAGAGGAGGCAGAGTGTCTCTTCCATTCCAAGATGTGGGTAAAGGGTTCCCCGTTGCAGTTCATTGTCGACAGTGGGAGCTAGAAGAACCTAATCTCGGTAGAGGTCATGAAATGGCTAGACTTGTCGACAACAACACACTCATAACCACACACCATCGGGTGGTTTCACCAAGGACGGGACCTCCACGTCAGTCAACAATGTCACCTTCCCTACAACATCAAGCCCTTCACGGATGAGGTATTATGTGACATTGCTCCTCTTGATGTTTTTGATGTATTTTTAGGCCAACCGTACTTGTGGAAGCGACATGTTGTGTATGAGTCCAGGCCTCGTGCTGTTATTATTACTTTGGGCAATAAGCTGTATAGGATACCTGAGATAGCACCGCCTACCACCATCTCTTTGGTTACTACAAAACAATGCAGTAAGCTCATTTCCAAAACCAGGAAATTTGTTTTCCTGATGATCCACCCTCAGAGAAAGAGGAAGACTATGGCCATGACCTCTAGACAGGGCCCCGCTGCACGAAAACAACAGATGGATAAGGTCATGGAGGAGTATGAGAAGATCTTCACCTCCCCCGCAGGGGTGCCTCTACACTACCAGGTCAAGAACCCCATCGATATGACCCCAGGTGCACCGTTGCCCAATGGACCCATCTACCAGTGCTTTGTCCTGGAGAATGACGAAATCAAGAGGTAGATTCAGGAGCTGTTGCAAAAAGGTCATATCCACCCGATTTCATCGCCCTGTTGGAGCTCAATCATATTGGTGCAGAAGAAGGATGGGACTTGGAGACTCTGCATTGACTATCGGGCACTGAACAAGATCACTATCCGGAATAGGTACCCGATCCCACAGATTGTTGACCTTCTGGACCAACTCAAGGGGGAAAAATATTTCAGCAAGATCGACTTGATGTCTGGGTATCACCAGGTACCAATCGAACCCTCTGATGTGTGGAAGACTACATTCAAATCCAAGGAGGGCCTTTTCGAATGGTTGGTCATGCCTTTCGGGTTGATGAATGCCCCTGCAACCTTCATTAGGATAATGGACGACATCCTGCGGCCATTCACCAACTCATTTGTAGTGGTGTACTTGGATGACATTCTGATCTTCAACCAGACTTGGGAAGAGCACCTCCACCACATCCGACAGGTCCTCCAAACACTGTGACAACACAAGTTGTGTGCCAATATGGAGAAATGCACTTTTGGCATAACCTAGGTTCAGTATCTGGGATATATTATTGATGAGCGGGGGGTGCATGTGGATCCAACAAATATCCAAGTCATTTGGGATTGGCCAGCCCCAACCACCCTAACAGAGCTCTGCATCTTTTTAAGTCTTGCCAATTTCTACCACAGGTTTGTGTTGGGATTCTCTCATATCACTTGGCCCTTGAGTCAAGTCACCAAGGGAGGAGCTAGAGCAAAATTCTTTTGGTCCAAATCTCAACAGAAGGTGTTCGAGGATTTGAAGCATCGCCTCTGCTCTGCACCAGTGCTCACATTACCAAACTTGTAACAACCATTTGAGATCGAGACAGATGCCTCTAACTATGCTATTGGGGCAGTCCTTACTCAACATGGGTATCCAGTGGCATATCACAGTGAGACACTTTCTGACACAGTCCGGAGGTATCCCACTTATGACAAATAAATGTATTCCATTGTGCAGGCTTGTCGGCAATGGAAGCATTACATTTTGGGAAAGGAAACGATCATCCACACAGACCACCGACCCCTGCAGTTCAGACAGACATAAGGGAAGTTGCAGAACGATCGCCATCAGAAGTGGTCCACATACCTACAACAGTTTCATCTGAACATTAAGTACAAAAAAGGTAGCACCAATAATGTTGCATACTACCTCAATCGAACACCCATTGTGGCGCTAACCACTGTGATCAACTGTTGTGGGCATGAGACTTCTGATTGGCTGCTTCTCTACACAAGTGATCTAGAATTCGGCCATACATACAATACACTCTTGGAGGGTAAGCAAGTTCCCAATTTTCACCTCCAGGATTCCCTGCTTTGTCACCTGGGACACCTTTGTGTTCCTTCAAGCGAGCGTTCCAAGATGATTTGCGAGGCGCACTACAGTCTGGTCACTAGGCATTTCAGGGTCGAGAAAATTGTGGCATTACTGCAAAAGTATTTCTATTGGCCGAACCTTCGACAAGATGTCGGGAAGTACATAAAGTCCTGCACTGCTTGCACCATTGCCAAACCGACCATCAAGAAGGAAGGCCTCTATACTCCACTTCGTACCCCCAGTCGACCTTGGGAATCCATCTCTATGGATTACATGTTGGGCCTTCCTTCTACTAAGCATGGCAATGACTTTGTTTTTGTGGTCGTCGACCGATTCTCGAAGATGTCCATTATCATGGCCTGCAAGAAGAATATCACAGTAGAAGACACTACTAAACTCTTCTTTGAAGGAGTGTGGGTACACTTTGGAATCCCACAGTCTATCATCTTAGATCGGGATAGTAGGTTCCTCAGTACATTCTGGTCCAGCCTCTGGTCGATGTTAGACACCAAGCTCACCAAGTCCACAACTTTCCATCTGCAAACTGATGGCCAAATAGAGGTCGTCAACCGGATGATCGTACACATTCTGTGCATGTACAATTCAAAGCATCCACACACATGGGATGAGAGCCTCCCCTATGTACAACACAGCTACAGCCGGGCTCTCCATAGCTCAACCAGCCAAAACCCCTTTCAAGTGGGCTTGGGATTCCAGCCACTATGTCCCATTGACATAGCCATGCCATTTGTGGCTACTCAGGAAGATTCAACTCATGTCCAGTCTGAAGCGGATAAGGCAAACAACTTCATTGATCACATTCAACACATCCACCAATAGGTTCAGGACATCTTGGATAGAGCCAATGCTAAGTACAAATAGCGACATGATCAACATCGGGTGCCACACAACTTCTAGGTGGGCGACAAAGTGTGGCTGCATTTGCAAAAGGAGAGCCTCGCTGGACCCCACCGCAAGCTTCGTCTACTCCGATATGGGTCGAACACCCTCACCAAGGCTATAGGGGAAAATGCCTTTGAGCTCAGCATTCCACCATTCCTTGGTCTGCACCCAATGTTCAATGTGAACTGCCTTCAGCCCTACTTTCCACCTCTACTAGACACATTCGACATGGCAGAACAACTCACACCAACAGAGTTAAATCCAGACTGCATGGAACAAGCTAGAACTAATCAGATCATGGATACACAGATCAAGCACACCTGAAAACAAAGGATACCGCTATATAGAGTTGTCAAAGCAGGCCAACTCCTTCACCAAGGCAAATGGCTCACCAGGGACCAAGTTCAGCAGAAGTTTCCTCATCTCATGGAGGAACTCAACGCAATGGGGACCATTGCTTCCTAAGGGGGGAGGAATGATCCAGGTGGATATTGGTGGCCACCCACCTATTCCACTTGGACCCCCACCATTGCTTATTTTAGTTTTTTAGTTTCTGCACAGTTTACTATTTTTAGCAGTTTTTCGGGTTCTGAACTTCCGAAGCCATTTTGAGGCCTTAAATGACGTTTTTTGTGAAAATGGGGAGCAACATTGAATGAAAATCAATGTTGCTCACCCAAAATTTGTAATCGGATAGATCTTTCTAACGAGGTATAGAACGCATCAAATGGAGATCGTATGCCAAGGTTACGTCCCCGAGAAGTTGATGTACCAACTTACCCAAACAGGGCCCATAGTCTTGGCGTTTCATCTCCTAGGGTTAGTTCTTTGGATGTTTAGGGTTTTCCATTATTTCTCAATAATAATAGGCGTTCGAGCCTCATTGTAACAGAGTTCAGAGGCTAGTAGCCGCCACATCTCTTCTCAGAGATAAGCTACCAGTGCCCTAGCTAGTTTATTTCCATTCTGTCTGTAAGCATATTTCATTCATTTGTTATTAATGAAATGAAGTCTTATTTCCACTGCATCTCTGTGTTTATGTGTATTTCTGTATTTCATTGTGTTCCTACATAAATCCGGATTATACAATTAGATTTCGAAACTTACAGCATAACCTCCATTCCCAAATCTACCATTCTTCAGCATTGATTTTACTCAGAAAGCACAAACAGAAATAAAGTAACAAAGAATTTAATTTAGAGGGGATTTCTTGCAAAGTTCAACCATGCATAACCTTTCAGCTATCATAACGAATAAAAAGGCCAAATTCTATCGTTCGTTCAAAAAGGGATCACTAGAGGTTAGATTTACCATATGTTCTCTGTCAGTCTTTAGGCTTCATGCATTCGAACTAAATTTTCCTATACATTATTATCTATCATAATTAGAATATGCATTACATCCGTGATTGAATCATTCATCAGAGAATGGAAATATTTTAGTTCCGATTAAACACAGACCTTTGCATCGGATATAAAATCATTCAAACAGAAAATGGAAATCATTCCAGTTCCGATTTAACAACTATATTGCATCAGATATAAAATCGTTCAAAACAGAGAAGGAGAATATTTAACATATCTGAATTCCAATCTGTGGGAAAACAAAGGGAGAAACCACATTCCTCCTAACCATAGAACAGGGCAGCCAAAATCACTTTCCCGATTCACCCCCTAGCCTGACCATGAATCCATGAGGGTGAACTTGGAAACTCCTCCTCAGCTATGTCCTTCAATTCCAACAGTTATCCTCTTGCCTCACACTTACTCAACAGTGCTCATAACAACAAGGTGATTTTGTTTCAATAGGCTCCTCTTTCCTCACACTCAACCCACAGTGTTCATAATAGCAAGAGAGCTCAGGAATCCTTTCCCCGCATACTTGGCAGCGTCCTGCCTCCTTGCATATGCTATTTATCCATTCTTGCCCAGGTCTTTTCCCTCCTTTGGTGATTTTCGTAGCTTTTCTTAATCCTTGATTTTCAGGGGCTTCCACTGGCCAAATATTTGATTTTCCACTTGTAATCATCAGCCCAAAGGCAATTCCAACTTGTTCCCCACTCATGGAGTCATGGTCAGCTGATTTTAACATGGTTGTTCCATTTGTCCTCCTGCAGTTAATATAATTATTCTGTTGTGATACAAGTGTCATAGTCAAATAGTTAGTTGGGTCCAAACAGATCTTTGCCCAACAGTCACAATAATTAAATATGATTATTAAATTCGAAATTCGAAATTGCAATAAATGGCAAAAATTTTCCAGATTCGAATTTGCCAAAAACGGAAATAAATTTCCAGCACATAAAAACAAAAATATTTATTTTGTGGGTATGTCACATTATTCAAACCCATTTATGAAAAATAAATGTTGGCCATAATACATGGAGTTGAGAAATGGCGCCCCTGCCTAATAGGAAGACACTTCAAGGTCAAAACCAATTATGATAGTTTGAAGTACTTTTTGGAGCAACGATTAACTTCATAAGAGAAAAAGAAATGGGTTACAAAGATGTTGGGTTATGACTTTGAAATTATATACGAAAAAGGAAAACATAATGTTGTGGCAGATGCCCTTTCCAGGAAAGAAAAAGAAACAAAAGGTTCACTATGTGCTATTTCTAGTCCACAATCAGATTGGGTGGAAGAAGCAAGGATAGAATGGAATCAAGATCAAGAGGTATCCAATATCATTCAAAAACTACATGAAGACCCCAATTCATTAAAAAAGTTTGTATGGAAAAATGATTTGCTATGGTATCATGATCGCCTATACTTATGTAATAATTCCAAACTCAAACAAAAGATCCTTCTAAAACTGCACACTTCTCCTATAGGGGGGCATTTAGGATTATTGAAAACATACCACATGGTCAAGAGGTATTTTTTTATGGGAAGGTATTAAAAATGATGTTCAAAATTTTGTCTCAGAATGTCTAGTCTGCTAACAGAATTAGGGAGAGACAATCAAGACTCCAGGTGATCCAGACTATTTTCGGCACAAAATGAGATTGAAGATATAATAAAGAAATGCACAGAGATATCATAGATATTCAATAATATAACAGAAATGTATCAAATATGCAACCATAAACACAGATATACAGCAATACACGATTTCTATTAATGAAAGAAATGTACAGAGACTATAAAAATACAGAGTGAAAAACTCGCTAGAATGGTGGTAGCTTATCTCTAAGAAGAGATGTGACGGCTACTCGCATTCGCTAGAAGATGATTACAATGAGGCTCTGAAAGCATTTTTACAATAAGAAGGAATTCCAAAAACCCTAGACATCCAAAAACCTAACCCTAGGAGATGAAGTGCCAAAAGTCATGTGGGCCCTGTTTGGGTAACTGAGTACATCAACTTCTTGGGGTTGTAACTTTTGCATACGATCTCCGTTTTAGGCGTGTGATAGGTCGTTGGAAAGGTATCGTCAAGGAGATTCATTTTGGGGGATCAATGATTCATTTAGATATAATTAAGAACCTCAATCTCAAAAAACCTTCATTTAGGCCCTCAAAATGGCCCCAGAAGTTAAAACCTGCTAAAAATAGTAAATTGTCAAAATTGTTAGAAAACTGTTTTTAGCCAGTCGGAAAAGGTGGGTGGCCACCGATATCCACCTGGATCACCAGTTATACTAAAACCATTATCTATACAAATCCAACGGTGGGAAAAAGTTTCAATGGATTTTATTACAGGTTTACCAAAATCAGAAGGAAAGTCTGTCATCATGGTATTAGTGGATAAACTAACAAAGTATGCCCATTTTTTCTCTCTTTCTTGTCCTTTTAAAGAAAACACAGTAGCAACAACATTCATGGAAACAGTTATAAAACTACATGTAGTCCCCAAGATTATTGTAAGTGATAGAGACCCAATTTTCATGAGAAATTTTTGGACTAATTATTTTCTTGTTTTGGTAATCAATTGGATCATAGTTCATATTACCACCCTCAATCTGATGGGAAAACTGAGATTTTGAATAAATGTCTAGAAGAATGGCTTCTTTTATTTGCATCCGATAAACAAACAGAATGGGTCAAGTGGTTGCCCTTAGCGGAATGGTGGTACAACACATCCTTCCATACTTCATCAAAAATGTCCCCATTTCTGTCACTTTATGGATATCATCCTCCATCCATCACATCACCCTTGAAAGGGAATACAAAGGTTCAAGTAGTGGAGGACCAAACAGGGAACCAACAAGAGTTCCTAAACCATTGAAGGACAACTTGGTTATGGCACAAAATAAGATGAAACAACAAGCAAATCAACATCACAGGGAAAGGGAATTTGAGGTGGGGGATTGGGTATTTATAAGGCTACAACCATACAAACAAATGTACCTAAAGAAACAAATAAGGAAAATAAACTAGCACCCAAATATTATGGCCCCTATAAGGTTTTGCAAAGGATTGTAAGTATGGATTAAATATTGGAGCTACCTCCATCTTCACATGTACATCTAGTATTCCATGTTTCTTTCTTAAAGAGGGTCATCGAAAACAAATCCCAGTCCAAACAAGTTTACCAGAGATCAATGAAGAAGGTAAAATCATATTATATCCAGAAACAATCCTTGAAACGAGAATTAAGTAGCTGAGAAATCGAGCAATTACGTAACACCTCGTTAAATGGAATAACCTACAAGTAGAAGAGGCGACATGGGAAGATGAGTTCTTCATGCAAAAGCATCCATGGTTAGACAAGCGTTGAGGAAAACACTTGTTTGAATGGGACGAGAATGTTAATCCCTAGATAAAGCCCCATGATATGTATAAAACCCCTTAGGGTGAAATCACGAAGGTGGGTTACACTTTCGTGACAATCGGGTCTCCAAAATTTCGAAAAACATTTTTTCGGCCGAACTAATAATCTTTTTCGGCCGAAAGATATTATTTTCGGCCGAAAACATAAATGTCAAATCGAACGGTGCAATAACAACCCCCTCGATTTGCGTGTACAAATTTGGTCGGATGGATATTTTTTTTCCAGCAATAAGTTTTCGGCTGAAAACTAGTTCGACCGAACTATTTTTCGGCCGAACATTTCTTCGACCGAACTATCTTTCGGCCGAAAGATTGTTTATATATTACCGACACATCGACTGTGGAATTTTTTGCACAAATTTGTGTCATGTTGTCATCTATAAGTTGTGTTGTCATTTGGTGTATGTTGTTGGTGTTGTCGTTGGAGGTCATCGGGCGTGTTGTCGATTGGTGTTGTCATGAGGAGGTCGTTGGTTGGTCGCGAGTGCAGCAGACGCGAGTGCAGCAGACGGGAGCACAACTGAGGTCAGAGGTAAGTTTTGAAACCCTTTTTTTTTAAGTTTTTGTTATCGTAGTTTCGAATCTATGTTTGGACTGTTTTGGACTGTTATTTTAGTTTATTTTTGGACTGTTAGTTTAGGTTTGGACTGTTAGTCTAATCAAGGTAGACATTAGACATTAAATTGACCTATAAGAACTTTTTTCGGTTTGTATTTGTGTGATAAGGAATCCTTAGGCACTATTAAAATTAAAAAAATATACATACTCTACCCCTATAAAATTCAACATATAACCTTTTAAAAAACACTTTAACTTTAAGTATTAACCCATTTATTATGAAACAAAAATTATTTAACCCCATTTATTATGAAATAAAAACTTGTGATCAAATTTGGAAACCTTTTTTCATGCACTTGTTGGTGTTTCTTCCTGCCGCGTCGTTCTCCTCAACATGGTAGTATTTGGCTTTCTTTATCACCTTTGTTCTTTATCACCTTTGTTCTTTATCACCTCTATTCTTTATCACCTCTGTTCTGCATACGCGTAGAGGATTCGATCACTGGATCGATCAGACTCACAAAATCTCAAGAATCCCAAGTTTCCCATTGAGAAAATAGCGTACAAAATTCAAGCTTTTGCAGTTCGAATCTCGCTCTTTTGTATCCATCAGCTTCAACGCTTTCTTTATGGAATTTGTAATAGATGTCCCTTGAATCTTCCCACGATTCGCAGTGGGAATCACCATCAAAATCTTCAACATCTTCGTCGTCCTCCCGGTTATATGACAGATCCGACTCGCTAGAACCACATAGAAACAGTGCCCTGGGCCTTTGCACTTGCGTTTTCTCTTTACCTGGGTAGATCTGCTCGTCCAATCCTTGCAACACCTAATCATGAACCAATCGGAACATATCAAATTAAATCCAACCTTCTTTACCTGCAATTGTTAACATATATACCCATATCGTTTAAATGCCATCGATATACAACATGAGGTATCGTTCAGTGATGTATGTCCCCTGGTTATGCAAGCTGCAAGTATTAGAATATAAGCACATGAT
>ML782014.1:481889-506862 GCA_009831015.1 Picea engelmannii | reverse complement strand
CACGTTTGCAACGTCTCTCTTGCCACGTTTGAAACGTCACTCTTGCCACATTTGAAACGTCGGTCTTGCCACGTTTACAACGTCTCTCTTGCCACGTTTGCAACGTCTCTCTTGCCACGTTTGAAACGTCGCTCTTGCCACGTTTGCAACGTCTCTCTTGCCACGTTTGAAACGTCTCTCTTGCCACGTTTTAAACGTCGGTCTTGCTACATTTACAACGTCTCTCTTGCCACGTTTGAAACGTCGGTCTTGCCACGTTTGAAACGTTGGTCTTGCCACGTTTTCAACGTCTCTCTTGCCACGTTTTAAACGTCTCTCTTGCCACGTTTTAAACGTCTCTCTATTGTGACGTTTCAAACGTCGCAATACCGATGAAAACTAGGTCGTCGGAAAAACGACGTCATGTGAAACGACGTTTGAGGGGGTCCGAGGTTTGTCGGTCTTCCGACAATAGAAAGTGGCAATTGCGTCGAACGCGCCGTCGGAATTTGACCCAAATGCAGTAGTGGAAGGAAATGAGAAAGTAAAAGATGCCAAACTTCAAATATATAGGTTAAATTTTGAACAACTAAATATGAATGAAGATGAAACAGTTAGAAAGTATTTTTTAAGAGTCAAAGAACTTGTGAATTCCATGAAGGGTCATGGTGAGAAGATTGAAGAATCATTTTTAGTTCAAAAGATTTTAAGATCTATGCTTGATAAATTTAATCTAAAGGTCTCTGCAATAGAAGAACTAAATGATATTAAAACTCTTTCCACTGATCAAATCTTAGGAACTCTAACTACACATAAAATGAGAATCAACAAAGATAAATCCATTACTAGAGAAGCATCTTTTAAAGAAGACAAGAATATTGATTCAGATTTAGATGATATTGAGGCAAAATTTGTGAGAAGGTTAAAGAAAGGATCAGGAAAATATCAAGGAAAGTTTTTCTTCAAATGTTTTAACTGTGGCAAGATAGGTCATTTTGCATCTAAGTGTCCCCACCAGAAAAAATACCAAAACTCTGATGATGAAAAGAAGTACAAATTCAGGAAATATAGTAAAAATAAAATTTTGTGTGCAAATAATGACAATTCCTCAGAAGACATAGATAGTGATTCATCATGTGAAAACAATGTGAATGATTTTATGCTTATGGCTATGGGATATCTTAATGATGAACACAAAGGAGGTGAAATGGATGATGAAGGAGTTGTGGTGGATATGGAAGGTGAATTAATCAGTGCTTTGGAAGAAGTTGGCAGACTCAGATGTAAGAAGAGAAAACAAAAACAATTGTTGATGCAGTTTAAAATGAATGGTGAAAAACCTGATGAAAAAATTTCTCTACTAAAAGTGGAGTTAGAAGAGGAAAATAAAATAGAAGACATACTGAAACAACAATTGTTAGAGAAAAAAATGAGGTGTGAAGCCTTAGAAGAAGAGATAAAAAAAACCAGAAAAGAAATGGAGAAGTTTAAGGCATTGTATCACCCAAATTTGCCAAGTATTAAAGCCTCAGAAGCATTAACTTCCATTCTAAATCAGCAAAGGAATCCAAAGTTGAAAGATGGCTTGGGCTATGAAGAAGGATCAAGTAGCGATCATCCAAGAAATAAATAACCCGTCAAGTTTGTCAAATCTACAATCATTGACAACAACCACTCCACAGAAACAAAGAAAGAAAATCAGCCACCAAGAATGAATGAAAGAAAAAGTACCATAACCGAATCTGTAGATCAGAGAAATAACACAAGCACATTTTTTGATCAAAGAAATCATCAGCATGGAAGAAATCAACTACAACCTTTTTTCAGGTATAAAGGTTTTTTCTATGATTATTGTTTTCTCTGTTCTAACTTTCGTCACAAAGCTGTAAACTATTCTTTAAGATCTAGATATTTGAAATCAAGATACTCAAGGAATAATTATCTTCCACAACAAAGATTGAGACAACCAAGAAACAAATGACCACATACTATAAATCATTTGATGGATGGAGGAAGGACACAGTTGAAACAGAACAACAGTTATGAGCATACAAATCGTTATGATCTTCTATTTAGTGAACCAAAATGTTACATCTGTCATAACTATGGACATAAAGCTGTAGATTGTTGCTTAAGGAATTTTAAGCCAGATTCGAATCCTACTGCTGAAAATTTCAAGATTTGGAAGAAGAAAGAAGATGACAAGTGTAGAATAGTGTTATCAGCCCAAAGACAAAATAATCCCTAGTATATTGATAATGGATGTTCCAAACATATGACTAGAGACAAAAGTAAGTTTATAACTCTAAGTGAAAGCAAATCAAGGAATGTAACTTTTGGAAATGATGCACTAGGAAAAATAAAAGGTAAAGGAATGGTAAGTTTGATTAATGGAAAAGGGAAAGCTCAAGATGTTTTGTTTGTAGAAGGTCTGAAACATAATCTGCTTAGTGTCATTCAAGTTTGTGACCAAGGATTTGAAGTCATTTTTACTTCTAAAGATTGTAGAATAAAATCTGTGAATTCAGGACAGCTAGTTGCAAAAGGGATAAGAACAAAAACAATGTCTATGTGTTAAAAGAAGAAAAAGAAGAATTCCACTTAAGCAAGTATGATGAAAGTTGGCTATGGCATAGGAGACTTGGACACTTAAATTTTGATTATATAATCAAGCTAAAAAATAGTGTGGCAGTAAAGGATCTTCCAAAGATATCAAAGCCATATCATTATGTTTGTAAACCATGCTAGATAGGAAAGCTTACTCAGACATAGTTCAAATCTAAAAACTTTCCTTCAACAGAAAAACCTCTCCAGTTAGTACATATGGATTTATGTGGTCCATCAAGAAAGAAGGTATAGGAAAAGAAAAATATTTTATGTTGATTATTGATGATTATTCTAGACTAACATGGGTTTCCTTTTTGAAGGAAAAATCTGAAGCATTTGAAAAATTCAAAGTGTTTAAGTCTCTAATTGAGAATCAAACAGGAAAAAGATTGAAGGAAGTAAGATCTGATAGAGGAGGAGATTTTATCTCATGGAACTTTGAAGAGTTCTGTGATAAACATGGAATAAAAAAAGAGTACACAATTCCAAGGACTCCATAGCAAAATGGAGTTGTTGAGAGGCATAATAGATCAATACAACAAATGGCAAGATCAATGATGAATGAAAGGAACATACCTCAGACATATTGGGTGGAAGAAATTCATACATATGTTTATATCCTTAACAAAGAACATCTCAGACCACGTAGTGACAAGACTCCTTATGAACTATGGTTTGGAAGACCTGCTTCAATCAATCATTTTAAAGTCTTTGGGAGTAAATGTTATATTAAGAATAATGATGAAAATATTGGCAAATATGATGACAGGGTTGATGAAGCTATCTTCTTGGGTTATGCTACAAACAATAAAGGGTACATATGTTACAATAAGAGGCTGCATAAACTAGTTGATTGTATAGACATAAAAGTTGATGAAGAAATCCCTGCCAAAAATGTAAGTAGTGTTGAACCAAGCATAGAAGATATAGTTGAAGATGAAGATGCACAGGTCCAAGGATCAGAAAGAGAAGAATCTGAATCAGATGAAAATACAAATACTCAGACTGACATAAATCAATAGAAAGAAACAAACTCACCTCTCAGAACTATTGGAAAGACTCATTTGGTAAATCAGATAATTGGAGATATAAATAAAGGAGTTCAAACAAGAAGGAAATTGATTAAAGACTCAGAAAAATCTCATGTTTCCTTTTTATCTATGACTGAACCTAAAAATTTTGGTGAAGCTAACCAACATGATGATTGGATTAGAGCTATGAATGAAGAGCTTGATCAGATTGAGAAGAACAATACTTGGGAGCTTGTTACTAGACCTGAAGACAAGAATGTAATAGGTTCCAAGTGGGTGTTCAAAAATAAAATGAATGAAAAAGGACAAGTTGTTAGAAACAAAGCTAGATTGGTCTATAAAGGGTATGCACAAGTTGAAGGTCAGGACTTTGATGAAACTTTTGCACCAGTGGCAAGATTGGAATCCATCAGAATGTTTCTTGCATATTCATGTCATAATAAATTTAAAGTGTATCAGATGGATGTTAAATCAACATTTCTTAATGGAGATCTAGAGGAAGAAGTATATATGGAGCAACCTAAAGGATTCTCATTGACAGATAACCCTGATTATGTCTGCAAGCTGAAGAAGGATTTATATGGAATGAAACAAGCACCACGAGCTTGGTATAATAGACTGGACAAATTTTTACAAGACAAAGGATTCAAGAAAGGTATTGTTGATAACAATCTCTACATAAAAACTGAAGGTGATGATTTACTAGTTGTTTTGATTTATGTAGATGAGATTATTTTTGGCTGTAATAATGATTCCTCTGTTTAGTGGTTTTCTAACTCTATGAAAATAGAGTTTGAGATGTCCATTATAGAAGAATTGTCATATTTTCTTAGCTTACAAGTAAAACAGAGTTCTGCAGGAATTTTTATCTCTCAAGAAAAATATTTGAAAGAGATGTTGAAGAAATTTCAGATGCAAGATTATTCTCCTATTAGCACACCTATGGTGGTTGGTTGCAATCTCAGTAAAGATGACATTTCACCCGATATTGATCAAAGGACATATCGATCAATGATAGGAAGTCTTCTGTACATCAAAACATCTCATCCTGATATAATGCAAGCTGTTGGAATGGTAGGTCATTATCAGTCAGCTCCTAAAAAAAGTCACTTGGTAGCTGTCACAAGGATATTCAAATACTTGAAGGGAACAATGACTTATGGTCTGTGGTATCCCAGAAATCAGAATTTTCAGTTAACTTCTTATTCATATGAAAATTAGGAAAATTGTGTGGATGAGAGAAAGAGCACCAGTGGAGGTGCCTTCTTCCTGGGTGACTCGTTGGTAGCATGGATTAATAATAAGCAAGGATCTATTTCCTTATCAACTACAGAGGTAGAGTACATTGTTTCTGCTACTTGTTGCACTCAGATTTTATGGATGATTCAAACTCTTACAGATTTGAAGGTAAATTATACTAATCTGATTACAATTCACTGTGATAACACTAGTGCCATTAGAGTCTCCAAGAATCATGTTCTTCATTCCAAGACTAAGCATATCCCAATAAAATATCATTTTCTCAGAGAACAAGTTACAAACAGAGTCATTCAACTGAATTATATTCCTTCCATAGAACAGATAGTTGATATCTTTATTAAACCGTTAGCAGCGACCCCTTTTGGATATCTTCATCAAAAGTTGGGGGTTATAACTTCTTTCGTCTAATCTGTTCACCTAGTCATGGGGAGTACTTATTGAATATTTGTTGTATTTCTAAGCTTCTCATAGTTGAAAAGGGGAGTATGTACTGCAATAGCCCAGGGGGAGCATGTTTCTTCTTTGACATTGATGTCAAACGGGGAGAAAGTGTTGGCATGTATTTTAAGGATGCTACAGTGGTATAATTGGATGTTCTTCAAGGGGTTTCAAGTGGTTGCCATCAATGCCAAAGGGGGAGATTGTTGGCATGTTTTCAGACAGAGGCAGAGTATGCATGTTTGTCATTGATGGTGATGTCATTGATGGAAAATATCAGCATGATCAGTAGCGCAATGATAATGACATGACAATGGCAAGATCAATAGTGAAGAGAAACAATGATTGTTGGATCCCGTTCAGAATTTTCGATGACTGTCAGATCCAAATTAAGATAGGAGGAGCACACAATAGAATAAAATATATCTCAGGCATCAGATCTGAGCCCAAAGACCGACCGTTGTTGGATCTAGAAGAAGGACCATGATCTTTAAGTACAAGATGAGGTAGGCTTAGAAAGTCTCGAAAGCAGGAGGACTGTTGATCCAAGAAGGACACATGAAAAAAGTTAGAGCATGTCAAAGATTTTGTTTCGGAGTTTGGCAGATCGGAAAATCCAAAGGAAAGAGTTTCTCTAACCACTCAAACTTGCAATATGTGAAATCGTGATAACAATCCTGACCGTTGGAGTCATTGGACACATGGGAAGCGATTGAAATTTCGTTGACTTTCACATTGGAGGAGTCAACGGAGCATGGTGTGGGAACTCGTGATATGCGATATCCTGAAATGATCTGAGTTGTCGAATTGAGGGTTGATATGAACCCTTGGATTGAGGTATGCTATGGAACATTGGATGTTGAGGACACATGATGAGCGATTGACATTTCGTAGACTGAAAGGTCAAAGGAAGGAGGTGCTCTATCCTTTGAAATCGCGAAATGCAAAACCATGAGTTAATCTGAGTCGTTGATCAAAGGGAGATCATGGACCATTGATCAAGCATAACGAAGGCTTGTGAAGTTGTGAAATCGTGATAAGATCTTGACCGTTGATCCAAGAGGGACATGTGGTGAGGGATTAACATTTCGTTGACTCATAAGTCAAAGGAAGGAAATGCTCCAACCTTGCAACTCGCGATAAGGTCTGGCCTGTGGTCATAGACAAGGTCACATCGTTGAAGCCTTAAGGCAAGGAGCTAATTGCTAAGCTCCATTTCGGGGATAGCAACTTGGAGTGTCGAGACCCTTCATCACAAGAATCTTGAATTGTGAGATCGTGATGAGATCTGGACCATCGGATCATTGGAAATCTTGACCGTTGACCAGGCTCGATGAAGTTCTTAAGTTCACGAAATGCAAAATACCTTTTGGTGTAGGTTGTGGTCACCGTCGATGGTTATATGAGAGGGAAGAGATAGCATGAAGCTAAGCTCCATTTTTGGGATCGACACTTGGAGCGTCAAGACACAGGATTTTTGAAATGCGAAATGCGAAACACATTTTGATTAGGCCCATGGTCACAACCAGTGGGCATATGGGATAAACACAATACCTTGCAGATTTAATCCAACAATGGTCATTAAATGGAAATTTGATCGAAGGGATACTATTGATCTTTACGATTAACTATTCAGTTACGGTTCAGTTAGCAGAATTGAATCATGGTTCTTGGACGGTTGGTGATTCAGTGGCTGAAGAATTGTAGTCCTAGGAATTCGATGTGTAACTAAAGTTGCGTAAAAGGTGCATAAAAGGAAAGATGCAGTGACTGTGGAGGGTTGGTTGTTCTGACTGAAAAATGAGTTGAACTGTAGAAAGGTAAAATTACAGTATGTAGAGTGTGAAGAAATCTCAAAGATAAGGAATAGAAGCTGAACATAACAGAAAAGGTGAAGAGAGCAGAATGTGCACATATCAAAGAAGCATGAGAAGGACAGAGAAAGAACAGAAAGAAAGAGACAATAAGTCAATTCTAGTATGAACAGAGGAGAAGAAATTGCAGAAAACTAAAGAAGTGGTAAGAATTGATATATCTGTATTGTTGGTTATTCAATCATTTATTTATAATCAGGGAGGTAGGGTGGTGCTAGGGAGGACTATGGTCTTATGATATTCAAGTTGGTGCTTGAATATTGAAAGTTTTATCTTCCATCTAGTTGTGGCTAGAAAACATGGTGGCAAGGTGGTGCTTGGTAAAACACAGAGTTTTATGTGTGTAAGTTGGTGCTTGTATAAGTGGAAGTAGGTGCTTCCATTCAGTCAGTGTTGGAACACTCAGGGAGTTGGTGCTTCCTTCTAGTCGGTGCTAGAAAAAACCAGAGAGTTGGTGCTCTCAACAATTTGGAGCTTGTAAAACAGAGGTAGTAGCCTCACTTTGAGTTGGTGCTCAAACATAGATGATGTACAGAACTTAAAAGATTTCCTATCATTCCGAAGAAGAAGAGGTTTTCTCCCTTTATGGGTTTCCTCATGAAAATATGTCTCTGTGTATATCTTATGGGTGATTGATGCTCATTATTTATGTTGTTCATATGATGTTTAATATTGATGGTCACTTGATGAAAGATTAAAAATGGATTAATAGACTTAAAATTGTGTAAGCACAATAACAACTGATTCACCCCCCCTCTCAGTTGTCTTAGTAATTTCAACATAAAACTGTTCCACCTTATTTTGGGAAGTTTATGTTAATGGAGAAAGTGTAGAGTTCTAAGTTTGAGGTGCACAAATTCAACAAAAAAAATAACTTTGAGCTATAGAAGCTCAAGATGAGGGATCTTCTTGTGCAACAAGGATTGCAAAAGGATTTGGCGGGAATGTCAAACAAATCGACAAATATGAGAGATGAGGACTCAGAAGATATGGATGCAAGAGATCTCAGTACCATTAGTTTGTGTCTAGGAAATGAAGTCATATTTAACATCATTGGAGATTAAATAACAATGGGTTTGTAGAACATACTATAGAGTCTGTATATTTCAAACTCCTTGACGAACAAAATCTTGTTGAAGAGACAGTTGTACAACTTACAGATGAAAGAAGGTACAAAAATTGTTGATCACCTAAATGTTTTCAATACATTAATTATATAGTATGGAAGTAAAGCACAAAGATAAGGACAAGGAAGTTACACTTTTGTGTTCATTTCCCAAGTCTTGAGATAATCTAGTCACATCTATGTGGTTAAGCTCAATAGATGTCATTGATTATGACATTGTTTTTGGAGCTATGTTGTCTGAGCAAATAAGGAGAAGATCCAGTAAAGAAACCTCAAGAGTAGAAGCAATGGTGGTCAAATGCCGATCTACAAAAGGAGGGAAAGATCAAAAAGGTATAACTAGATCTAATTCAAAAGATAGTAAGGGTAAGGTAAAATGTTGGTTCCATGGAAAATATGGGCATCTCAAGAAGGATTGTTGGAAAGGCAACAAGGATCCAAAGAGGACTCCATAAAAGAAGAAAAATCAGCTACAGGTATGGTTGATGAATTTTTATCTCTCTATTATGTCTCACCACATGTGTTCACATAGAAGTTGTAGGGTGATGATGGTTGAGTCACTTCATGAGATTTGGTCAAGGGAGTGTTCAAGTTAAGTGAAGCATTGAGACTCCAATGTAAATACCTTGGAGGTGAGCGACAAAGATTCACTTGGGTTGGTTTGGCCAGATTTGGTCAAATTTGTACGAATGAAAAGTTCAAGGTCGAGCAATGTGTCAAGGTTAGAAAGGTGGGTCTGTAGAAAGGATGATGTGTTGGAAGGTCAGTCAAGTGTTTGAGAATATACGATGAAGGTAGGTTCATATCCATGGAACTTGGAAAGTATTGGAAGGAAGTTGGGATGTAATAGGCATGTTTAGTAATTGCAAGTTGTAGCAATAGTTGTGGACATAAGTGTTTTTTCTATTTGGTAACTCAATCACCATCAGTTGCAAAAGAATGGAAGATTATGGAAGAAGTATGAACAATTCATCTACCGATTACTCAAATGTGAAATTATTTGGTTGTGATGTTTATCATCATTCACTGTAAGACCCAGATCAAATAAGTATATCTTTGATATGGTGATGATGATAAGGGATGCAAAATGTGGGATCCTACTTCCCACATAATCATAATGGAAAAAGATGCAGTGCTGGATGAATCTCCTTCTATAAAATCAAACATAGTAAAAGATGAAAGGTTCAAAGCATGATTGGTAAAAGAAGGGTATTTGTAAGGTAATGAGTTCCATGAAATTTTCTCACCAGTTGTTAAAAGATTTTTTTTATTCATGGTGTGTTAGCACTAGTTGTGTTACTTGATCTCGAGTTAGTACAATTAGATGTTAAAATTGTTTTACATGGATTTTTTTGGAAAAAGGGGATGTATATGGAACAACCAGAAATGTTAGTTCAAAATCACAACAGAAGATTTGTTTGAAACTCAAGAATCATTGTATGGCCTAAAGCATGCTAGACAAATGCTACAAGATGTTTGATTCCTTCATGGTGAGACAAATTTTGCATGAAGTGAGTACAACCATTGTGTTTATGGTATAATTATTATCTTGGCATTAAATGTTATTCTTGTAGCAAGCACAAGCATGTTTGAGATCACCAAGTTGTCTCAGTTTGTTAGGATATTTTTTATGAAGGATCTTGGAGCAAAAAATTAAATCTTGGTCATGGAAATACACAGATATTGGAAGGATGGTAAGCTTGGTTATTGCAACAAAAGTATGTGGTGAAGATACTTAGGAAATTCGATATGAATAATGTGAAACTGGTGAAATCCATTTGGCTTTCCATTGTAAGTTTTTCTTCAGGTTTATGTCCTAACTAATGAAGAAGAAAAATGTTATATGTCTCAAGTATCAGATGTCCGTAGGAAGTTTGATGATTGTGACTAGAAATGGTCAACATTACACATGGAGTTGGTCTTGTCAGTAGAAATATCACAAAACCATGTGAAGAGCATGGAAATGGGTGCTTCAAACACATAAGCACAAGTATAACCTATAATGGTTGCAGTGAATTAGTATGAGGTTATGATTCATGATATTTGGACAAGAAGAGACGTACCTTAGGCTATGTCTTGCAAGAATGCAAGGATCTAATGGGTAAGTTTCGACAAGTATAGGATGAGGTGTTTTGTGGTGGTCAAAGTGTTGTGCATTTGACTAATAGTCCAGTGTATCAAAATGGGACAAGTGCATCGGTTTAGAAGACAAGTTAATAATGGATGCAAAATGTTCCATACTTGAAAAAATCGTGGAGACATGTTCATGTAATAGTATTGTTAGAGAAGTTGCAGAGCTGTGATTGTGTTTGGGTTCTCTTGGCTTGCAGGAAAGATGATGAATTAATTTGGGAAATCACTTAAATTGTTTTCAAGGTGGATATTGTTGAAATAGTGCCAACTAATTTTCCATGAGGTAGCATGGGCATGCACATAAGCTAAAATAAAATGTGCACGCATGCACTCTTTAGTTAACCGTTTGTGTAACCAGTGTATCATATTCAAATCAGTTTATCTAATTGTTTGATAGATGCTATATATTCGAGCATACCCATAGAGGTGAAGTGAGCAATGAGCAATTGTGTGTGGGAAGAGAGGACAGGATGGTTGTATGCCTGTGATTGACTATTGTAATTTTCCCATGAATAATAAGAATACCGATTATCATTGCCCCTCGGTATTGGGATTCCATGTAATCACTATATTAATTGTTTTGTTCTTGGTTTTGTTTTCTTTATCATTAACCATATACTTTAAGGATCTATGCAGGCCTATCTATGGACTAGATAATCATTCAATGAAATAGCATAACAATATACTAAATACTAAATGATTAAATCACAATATCATAGAAAGAAGAAAGAATTTTAATTTGATGCAGGAGCACCACCAACTCATCAAGCAAGCCAGCACGGAAGTGGAAGACAGGTGGACAAGCCAGCACAAATTTTGAAAAGAATGCTTTGAAATTGTGCGCGATCTTAAATGAAGTCATTTAAGAAGAGGCGCCTTTGTATATTGTAATGGACCTTGAGCGGATAGCTCTCGTCCTTAGTAGATAGATGGCATTTAAGATAATTAATGCTGATAGATAGCATTTTAATTCATAGATTAGACTGTTTTAGAAAAGAGGAGGGAGAACAGATATAGACACCCTCATTGTTTCATTGTAACATTATCAGAAGAAGAAGAGCAAGAGTATACAGAGAGTTGTGTAAAGAACACCCATGTACAGATATTGAATTAATAGAAGAATCTTTGATTCAATTTCATGGTTTGTGTTGTTCTCTGTTTATGTTGATGTTGGTATGCTTATGAATGTTTACTTCCCGTCATACATTTGCTTTTATATGCTGTGTATGTGATTTCATGTATGAATTGAAGTCAGAGAGGGAGATGGAATGAGTTTCAATTGTTTCTCTATTTGAGCCAGAGGATTCCGGCAAGGAGTGAAGTCGAATCATCTGCAACGAGTGCATTGACAGGGGGTTCAGATAGAGATAACATTTGTTCTCATTTCCTTGAAGGTGCAAGTTGGGCACAGGAGCCGTGCAAGGAGTGCACAGGCCGGGTGAACATCTCAGGGTTGTGAACCTGAGTGAGTCTTTGAAGGATTGCTGCTGCAAGTGTGTGCAGAATCGAAGAGTCTCAACACTTAGGCATGGTTGAATATTTGCCGCAAGGAGTGCGAGCAAGGAGTTTTCCAAGAAGACTTGAAGTCGTGGGAAAGCTCAGGAAGAATAGAGTCTTCGAATTCGTCGAAGGATTGCATAGAGAAGTTGTGGTTGAAGCGTTTAAGCAGGTGCTGCAAGTTTGTGTGCAGGTGAACAAGTCTTCGTAGAGGAAGTACTTGATTCCTTTCGCAGAGTTTACCTGGAAGGAATGGACGGTCAGTATTCTCCGAGGGAGAATTCACGAATCGCCAAAAGCCATTGGATCTTGGAGAGGTGCAGGGAAGATACGACGACGTGTTCCCAAGGTTTCTAATTTCAGGAGAGGTGGAGCCATTGATCAGGACCACGAGGGTCGTTGGATCCACACGCATATCGTAGATTGGGGTTTTGTGAGTTGAAGCTCCAAATTATTGTAACAGGAATTGCGATATTATGAAGACGCGATACCCCGACGAGCCCAAAACTGTCCATTAGTGGGGACACACGTCATAAGGCTTGACGAAGTTGGGGTTCAACATATTGGGGGTCTTGAGGACCGGATACTCAGGCAGTTTGAAATCACAATCCACGATATCCCAATGGTAATGTAAACAGTGTGAGACCGCAGGAGTTAGTGGAAGACAGGTGGCATAAGTCATCGGGGTTTTGCAGTGAGAAGCGCTGGGACATTGGCGTCAGGATTCGTGATCCCGCGAAGTCCAAAATCCTGATAGAAGTGACAGGAATTTGAAGGGACAGCTCACTTGTGTGTCGGAGTTTCGGTGCATCGGGCATCGGGAGTTGGAGAACCGAGTTGCTGAGCATCGCGAGTAGAGAAATCGCAATAAGGAAAGTTCCGACAGGAGGAAGCCAGCATTGACTGAGGCATCGGGTCTCGGGTATTCCAGAGTACAATGCTTGACCATTGGACTCGCGGAGATGTGAGTTCTGATTCCCCAATAAGTGAAGAGAGGGGGATCGTGTGGAGATTTTTGTGGGTGAGTATTTTCCAATAGGGAAATAGAAGAACCTTGGTGTTCTTTGAGCTGAGGAAGAGAAGATCCTGTGTGTGTGCATGTGGACCTTCCAACCTGTGGGTGGTGAAGGGACTGCGTGTGTGGCCATCAGAGTGGTATCAAAGCCCGGAAAGACTCTTTGCTTTCTGTAGCAAGGGGAATAAGATTCGCCATGCCACCGAGGAGAGAGAGAAAATCACCCTATCCATAGGATAGGGAAGTGCGAAGAAGAGGCGGGCAGGTAACAAATCCAGAAATGGAGAGACAAATGCGTGATCTCCGAGTGAGACTCGAGGAGATGGAGATAGCTCAAAGACGCATAGCTAGTGAAGGGGATCTTAGTGATTTCGAGATTGAGGCTGAAGCTAAACGAGAAGAGGAAGTCGCAGCCAAGGATGCAGCGAATGAATGACTAATAAAAGATATTGTGCAGATGGGTGCAAAAGAAAAGATGGACATTCCAGTTTACGAGGGAAACTTGGATGCAGAGGAGCTACTAGATTGGATTATAGCTTTGGATACTTACTTCGATTATGAAGATATCGAAGAGGAAAAGAAAGTCAAGCATGCTATCACACGATTGAAAGGACATGCAACATTATGGTGGGACGAGCTACAAGCTGACAGACGTTGCAAAGGCAAGCAGAAAATCAAGAGTTGGGATCGAATGATTGCAAATATGAAGGCAAAATTCATCCCGAGAGACTATCAAATCACTCTATTCAGGAGGATGCAGAACCTGAGACACAAGCTGATGACAGTGAAAGAATACACGGAGGAATTCTATCGACTAAACATCAGGGTAGGTCATCGGGAGAGCGATGATGAGAAGGTTGCTAGATATTTGAATGGCCTGAGATACGATATTCAGGATGAATTGAGAATGGCGACCATTCGGAATTTCGAGGATGCCTATTAGATGGCTTTGAAAGCTGAAGAGAAGCTAAGCCGTAAGAAAGGTTAGTGAGGGCGAGGCAGAAGTTAGCCCAGAGGCAAGGCAGTTGCACAGGAAAGAAACTAGAAGCCCAAGGAGGAATGGAGGAAACCTCAGGGTAAAGTTGAGAGAGGTGGAACCTCACAGAGAGGGCCATATGCTGAGCAGAGAGAACAACATACGAAGCAGAGAGGAGGATATGCCGATAACAACATGTTTCCTCATACCAGAGGTAGAGGAAGAGGAAGAGGTGGAGTAATCACTTGCTTCACGTGTGGGAAAAATGGGCACAGGTCAGTCGAGTGTCCAGAGAAAAAGAAGGACAGTGGAGAAGCTCACATCACCGAAGCATAGAAGCGGGATGTTGAGGCCGAAGACACAGAAGGCGGAAGGTCACTGATGATGTGTAAAGTTCTCTTAACACCCGAAAAGGAGGTGGAGGACTCAGCTCAACGGACCAGACTTTTTAGAACAGCTTGCAAGACCAAGGATAGGGTATGCAAGGTTATCGTGGACAGTGGTAGCATGGATAATTTTGTTTCAACCGAGATGGTGGAAAAGCTAGATCTGAAGACAACTGATCACCTAAGTCCATACAAAGTTTCATGGCTACAGAAGGGACATCATGTAAGTGTCATTAAAAAGTGTTTAGTTGAATTCAAGATAGGAGGGTATAATGATAAAGTACTCTATGATGTCATTCCTATGGATGTTTGTCATTTATTGTTGGGTAGGTCATGACAATATGACATAAATGTGGTTCATGACGGGAGAATGAACACATATACTTTAGAGAAGAATGGGAGGACACACATGTTGCTTCCAATAAAGGATAAGGAGGTGAAGCCGGAAGTAAGCAATACAATACTTCTCATGAGTGGGAAGGATCTTCTTACGGAGGTGAAGAAGAAAGAAGATCAACAATTCTTTGTGGTTAGAAAGCCGAGAATTGTTTTGACTAGCACAAGAGTGGATGATCTACCAGAGGAGATTTAGGAACTGCTGGAAGAGTTTGCTGGCATCGTGGTGGACAAATTACCTCGTTCGTTGCCACCGATGAGGAGTGTGAGTCATCATATAGACCTCATACCAGGGGCCAGTTTGCCGAACAAAGCCGCGTACAGGTTGATGCCATAATAAAATGAAGAGGACAAGAAGCAAGTCCAGGAGTTGTTGGACAAAGGATTGGTCAAGGAAAGCTTGAGCCCGTGTGTTGTTCCGACAATACTCAGTCCAAAGAAAGATGGAGGTTGGAGAATGTGTATCGACTCAAGAGCCATCAACAAGATAACCATCAGATATAGGTTTCCATTGCCATGGATGGATGATCTAATGGACTGTTTGAGCGGAGCAAAATACTTTTCGAAAATTGACTTGAAAAGCGGATATCACTAGATTCGCATGAGAGAAGGTGATGAGTGGAAAACAATGTTCAAGACAAACGAAGGTTTGTATGAATGTCTAGTCATGCCGTTTGGCTTGACAAATGTGCCAAGTACCTTTATGAGGTTGATGAATGAAGTCCTGAGGGAATTCATCAGGAAATTTGTCATTGTGTATCTAGATGACATATTAGTTTTCAGTAAGACGAAGGATGAACATCTAAAGCATTTGGTTGTTGTGATGAAGAAGCTACAACAGGAGAAGTTGTTGATAAACATAAAGAAGTCTGCATTTATGAAGACAGAGCTCATTTACTTGGGTTTTGTTATATCCGCAAATGAGTTGAGGATGGATCCAGATAAGGTAGAAGTGATCAAGAATTGGCCATCACCGAGGAATGTATTCGAGGTGAGAAGTTTTCATGGTTTGGCTAGTTTCTACCGAAAATTCATCAGAAATTTTAGTGGAATTAGCACAGCGATGATGGACACAGTGAAGAAGTGGCATAAGTCTTTTCACTGGACACCAGAGGCTGAGAAGAGCTTCAATCTGTTGAAGCAGAAGATCATGGAACAACCAGTTCTGGTGTTGTCGGATTTTCAGAAAACATTTCAGGTGAAATGTGACGCGAGCGGGTTTGCCATAGGAGCGGTCTCGAGTCAGGAGGACAGACCAATTGCATATTTCAGCGAGAAGCTGAATGAGGCAAAATTGAAATACTCCAGGTATGATAAGGAATTTTATGTTATCATCCAGGCACTGAAGAAGTGGAGGCACTACTTGATCCCGAAAGAATTTGTTTTATATAGTGATAACCATGCATTACAGTTTGTGACTCAATAGGAGAAGTTGAATCAGAGACATGTAAAATGGGTAGGGTATATGCAAAATTTCACATTTGTGATTAAACACATTTCGGGTACTGCTAACAAAGTGGCTGATGCTTTGAGCAGGAAATGTTTACTGATGCAGGAGTTCCGAGTCAAAACGTTGGGTTTTGATGACCTTAGAGACATGTATGCAGGTGATGCAGATTTTACAGAAGCGTATGAAGCAACTGAGAATCCAATTCTCAGAGATAGAAGCTAGTGGATAGAGTGCGTGATCCAGGAAGGGTTGTTGTTTAAGGGCAATCAATTGTGCATTCCAAAATGATCCATGAGGGAGAACTTGTTAAAAGAAAAACACAACGGAGGATTGGCCAGACATTTCAGTCATGATAAGACATTCACAAAGCTGAGCGAGTCATACTTTTGGCTAGGGATGCGGTCGGAGGTCAAAAGGTTTGTGGATAGATGCAAGATTTGCCAACATTCGAAAGGGAGGAAGCAAAATGCAGGATTTTATCAGCCATTGCCCATACCGGAAAGACCATGGGAGGCGATTATCATGGAATTCGTATTGGGGTTGCCAAGGATGCAAAGAGGATTTGATTCCGTCTTTGTGGTAGTGGATAGGTTTTCCAAGATGGCACATTTTATCCCATGCTAGAAAACCAACGATGCGACTCATATCAAAAATCTGTTTTTTAAGGAGGTCGTTCGACTTCATGGGTTGCCAAAAAGTATAGTTTCAAATAGAGACACGAAATTCATAGGGCATTTCTGGAGGACTTTGTGGAAGAATCTAGGAACTAATTTGATGTTTAGTTCTGCCTATCATCCTCAGACGGATGGACAAACAGAACTGGTCAACAGAAGTCTGGGAGACCTGTTGAGAAGCTTGGTGATAGAGCACCACAGCCAGTGGGACCATATATTACCACAGGCGGAGTTCGCATATAATGACTTAGTGAACAGGAGCACCGGCCGAAGTCCATTTCAGATTGTGTATGGTGTGCAGCCGAGAGGAGTTTCTGAATTGAGGGATTTAGAGCAGACTGCTACTAACAATGCTAGTGCAGAAGAATTCGCTGAAGCGATGAAGGAACTTCACAGCCAGGTGAAGGAGCGACTACTAAAATCAAACCAGGAGTATAAGCACAAAGCTGACCAGTGGAAGAGACAACTTCAGTTTGAAGTTGGAGATCTAGTTCTGGCACATTTGAGAAAAGAGATGTTCCCGAGGGGAACATATAATAAGATGAAAATAAAGAAAATTGGGCCATGTAAGGTCTTAAAGAAATTCGGAAAAAATGCTTATGAGATAGAGCTACCGGATGGGATCGGAATATCTCTGATATTTAATGTTGCATATTTATACCCATATAAGGCTGGAGAAGTAGAGACTGGAACTGAGAAGCCAGCGATCCAGTGGATGAAGCAGATGTCAGTTGCAGAGAAGCCACAGATGGAGTGCATACTGGACAAGAGAGTGGGTAAGAAGACCAGGAGGAAAGAATACTATGAGTATCTGGTCAAGTGGAAGAACCACCCAGTAGAAGATGACAGCTGGGAGAATGAAGCAGATATTTTGAAGCATGGACAGACCGTGCGGGAGCTCATGGACAGGAGCCTATGAAATTTTTCAAGTTGAGGAGTATGATGCAGGAGCACCTCCAACTCATCAAGTGAGCCAGTGCGGAAGTGGAAGACAGCTGGACAAGCCAGGACAAATTTTGAAAAAAATGCTTTGAAATTGTGCGCGATCTTAAATGAAGTCATTTAAGAGGAGGCGCCTTTGTATATTGTAATAGACCTTGAGCAGATAGCTCTTGTCCTTAGTAGATATACGACATTTAAGATAGTTAATGCTGGTAGATAGGATTTTAATTCATAGATTAGACTGTTTTAGAAAAGAGGAGGGAGAATAGATATAGACACCCTCATTGTTTTATTGTAACATTATCAGATAAGAAGAGTAAGAGTATGCAGAGAGCATTGTAAAGAACACCCATGTACAGATATTGAATTAATAGAAGAAGCTTTGATTCAATTTCATGGTTTGTGTTGTTCTCTGTGTATGTTGATGTTGGTATGCTTATGAATGTTTGTTTCTCATCATACATTTGCTTTTATATGCTGTGTATGTGATTTCATGTATGAATTGAAGTCAGAGAGGGAGATGGAATGAGTTTCAATTATTTCTCTATTTGAGCCAGAGGATTCCTTCAAGGAGTGCAGTCGAATCGTCCGCAAGGAGTGCGTTGACAGGGGGTTCAGATAGAGATAACGTTTGTTCTCATTTCCTTGAAGGTGCAAGTTGGGCACAGGAGCCGTGCAAGGAGTGCGCAGGCCGGGTAAACGTCTCAGGTTTGCGAACCTAAGTGAGTCTTTGAAGGATTGCTGCTGCAAGTGTGCATAGAATCGAAGAGTCTCAACACTTAGGCGTGGTTGAAGATTTTCCGCAAGGAGTGCGAGCAAGGAGGTTTCCAAGAAGACTTGAAGTCGTGGGAAAGCTCAGAAAGAATAGAGTCTTCGAATTTGTTGAAGGATTGCACAGAGAAGTTGTGGTTGAAGCATTTAAGCAGGCGCTGCAAGTTTGTGTGCAGGTGAACAAGTCTCCGTAGAGGAAGTACTTGATTCCTTTCACAGAGTTCACCTGGAAGGAATGGACGGTCGGTATTCTCCCAGAAAGAATTCGCGAATCGCTGAAAGCCGCTAGATCTTGGAGAGGTGCAGGGAAGATATGGCTACGTGTTCCCAAGGGTTCCAAGTTCAGGAGAGGCGGAGCCATTGATCAGGACTACGAGGGTCGTTGGATCCACACGCATATCATGGATCGGGATTTCGTGAGTTGAAGCTCCAAATTATTGCAACGGGAATTGCAATATGGCGAAGACACGATATCTCGACGAGCCCAGAACATTCCATCAGTGGGGACATGTGTCATAAGGCCTGATGAAGTCGGGGTTCGACATATCGGGGGTCTTGAGGACCGGATACTCAGGCAGTTTGAAATCGCAATCTGCGATATCCCAACGGTAACGTAAACAGTGTGGGACTGCAGGAGTTAGTGGAAGACAGGTGGCATAAGTCATCGAGGTTTCGCAGCGAGAATCACCGGGACATTGGCGTAAGGATTCACGAGCCTGTGAAGTCTGAAATCCCGATAGAAGTGACGGGAAGTTGAAGGGACAGCTCACGCATGTGTCAGAGTTTCGGTGCATCGAGCATCAAGAGTTGGAGAACCGAGTTGCTGAGCATCGCGAGTAGCGAAATCACGATAAGGAAAGTTCCAACAGGAGGAAGTCAGCGTTGACTGAGGCATCAGGTCTCGGGGATTCGAGAGTACAACGCTCGACCATTGGACTCGTGGAGACACGAGTTCTGATTCCCCGATAAGTGAAGAGAGGGGGATCGCGTGGAGAATTCTGTGGGTGAGTATTTCCTGATAGGGAAATAGAAGAACCTTGGTGTTCTTCGGGTCAAGGAGGAGAAGATCCTGTGTGTGTGCACGTGGACCTTCCGACCTGCGGGTGGTGAAGGGACTGCATGTGTGGCCGTCGTAATTGCACAAAAATGTTGTTTTCACTGTGATCAACCTTGATATTTATAACAATACATAGCCTCATAGAACAAACAATTAGATGCTCCTGATTGAAAGCTTACAACAATTGATTTTAGAAAACTACTCATACATTTTGCATGCATTATTTAGTAAGACAATCTATATCTGAATACTAACCGACATAAAAGAAAACTGTAAATAGATTGCATCATGTGAGATGATTGATCAATTACCAACAATACTTTCCACCATTAAGAAGAATTACTAGCTAGTTATATTATGATTGTGTGGTAAAATTTGTTTGTTGTACAAAGATATGTTTTTATTGCGAAAAATCATAAAGAAGCTTACAAAGCCCAACAGGCACCCTTGAACAAATCTCTTCTAATCGATTTCGTAGAAATTGATCAGAAGACCACGACTAAGACTACTCGTTCTATGAAGGTAATAACGATTAGGCAATGACCAAAGGTAGAATAATACTAGCACGGCCACACAGTGGCCGGTGAACGCCGAAAGGTGATGCTTCCTCCCAGACAGCCCATACGGTACGATCTGATAAACAACCCGCGCATTGTGGCATCCAATTCCACCATTTCGTTTAAGGTGGCGGTCTGGTTCTGGATGACCACGCAGTCTCTGAAGCCTTCCCCCCACACTGTGATGATTGGAAAATGGAGTCTGTCGGGCAGTGATACGACCGCGGGCAGAGTGCCGGGATATTGAGTGGTGACCAACATAATCAACGGCGGGGTGGAATGCAGGAGAGGCAACGACTCAAATCAAGAGGACTGCATCAGTTTCTACAAGGCATATTGTGACATTCTCGGCGCGAGCTAGCAAGCTAGCGATCGAATGTTGACTGCAATACTTAGAGGTTTTTCTGAGGTTAATTTGAAGCTCAACTCAACTCATATTATGTGCGTTTCAAGGACAATTGAAACGCACATAGGGAAATCTAAAAGTTAATTTCAAATGTAGTAATTTCAAAGGTTAATCAGTTAAACGTGGCAATCATATGGTGGTAGAGTAATTTCTTAATATGATTAGGTAAATGTTAAAAAGTAAACAGGTTAACTGATGCATTCAAAAATACAAGGAAGTTATGAAGAGTAAATCACATTCATTGATTTGGGAGGACGACTAAGAATATGCCAGCATCTTCAATTGTTAGCCATCAGATTAGAATTTTAGATTAAAAGGTGATTAATTGTGCCCATCTCCAATAGGTATACGCCTTTCGGCGTAATAAATAGTAAGAACAATTCCAATGGATTTCAGCAAATACGATTGGGCTTCTGCTCAACAAAAACAAACTTCTTCCACGCTTTCACGGCTCTGCGACCGCTAATAATCTTGTCCAACACATGACGCGACTTCAATCTCGCAGCGTCTATATCTTTGTCTTCTTTGAGTTGAGGACGACTTTCTACTAGAGATGTCATCACTTCGCTCGCTAATTTTGGAGGAAGCGCCCTGCAATACCTCTATGACAAGAACCAGACATTCTGCGAGACTGCAGTTGAAATATTTGCGAACCACCACGCGCAGAAGGGAGACGTTCTGTGCGTCTGGAGCCATGGTGTACGCGGGCACGATCTACTCGAACCTTCTCAGGTGGTCAGAGATCCCATACTCGTGCCCGCTACTGTCTTTGAGGGAGTACGCCACCAGAGGGACCCCGACCTCTTTCGAGAGGATGTTGGACCGGCCGATCCTCAAGAGACCATCGGCCATAACCTGGGCGTTCTTGCCATTCGCCCCGCGTTGTCAATACGTGGGCAACGCGCTATCTGCCTGTTCACGTCCGCACATTCCTGTTTGAACGAATTTGAAAAATCCAGACGACAGGTGGAAAGGAAACTGTTTCAATATGGACGTCGCAGATGGAATCTACTGTTGTTGAAAAGGATCGGACGGCCCTACTCGCACAGAAAAACCGCCGAAAAACATAAGCGTCGGAGAGGGGAACGACTTACGCCGTAATTACTTTGCTGCATTTCTTACATTTGCATTGCAGCACCTTCTACAGAATTCAATGCCCAGATTAATGAAACAATTTCTATATGCAGACGCATTAGAATAAACGCAGCCCATATGTTTACTCTGTTCCTCAAACTGAGCGCGCGCATTCATAAGTCATATTTCAAATTTGTTCAATGCCCCTTATATTGAGAATTCATTTTCTTAGAGATAAGACGTAAGCGACTTTAAAAATTCTCTTTCAGCAATTGTAGAATCATATAGCACAGTATAGTCTTTTCAGCAATTGTAGAATCATATAGCACAGTATAGGTAATTATTTTTATGATTAATAAAAACATATCTACTCTAAAAATCAAAATAAAATCTTAAAAACACAAACACTAACAACAAATTTTTAATACATAACTGCGATGCCAACAATTATAATGTTAGACAATAAACACAACTAGAAATACCTTATAAGGAGATGTCGTAATCCATTCCAAAAAGGTTGCCTACTTACCTTAAGATTTCCCAAAATGGTAATGCCATAACGACATGATTTAACTGCAACATTCAACCTTTAAGAGTAATTAAAAAACCCACTACGTTAAAAACAACATTCAAGACAATTAAACTCTGCATCTTACAAAATATTTTCAAATTGTCAACCTCTATCTTTACTAAAAAACAGCCTTATTCTTTAATAAAAGAAGATGAATCATCTTTTCCAACTAATTCCAAATGATGAGGAATCATGCAAGACTTTCTGTAAATTGCAACACTAGTTTCACAATATTTAGAGATAAACTAACCGAGGAACACACAAACATTATTTCTTTATTTTACGCAACCAGAATTCACTTTGAACTTTTGATGGAATTGCAAGCTCTAAATCAATACACCAAGTGTTAGAAACGGTGACAACAAAACTCATCCGTGAATAGGATTCTAGATCCTATAAACCATGATTGGTTGTAACCAATGCACCTAAGTTAAACTATGGATGAGATTATATTTATTAATCAGTTTCTCATATATTGCTATAAATTTGTATGCCCGTAGAGGCTGAGACTGTGTCTGTGAGGAGTGAGCCTGTCTGTAATCTCCATTAACTAAATAATATAAGACCGATACCTATGCTTGGTGGACGTAGCCCAACCTTTGGGTGAACCACGTAAATCGCTGTGTCTTTGTTGCTTGCATTTGTATTGTTTGATTCTTATGGTAATTGTGTTTTTCCGCATTGGCAATTACAACAAGTGGTATCAGAGATCAGGAGCTGAGGAGGACGCAGATTGGAAGAAGCCGAGGCCACATTAGAATCGTTGTTGAATTTCTCATTTTCTGGCATCAACGCTTGGCTATCATAGCACAGGACGCACCGGCGCTGGACAGCAGATTAAGGGGGCGCGCCAGCGCTAGAGACAAGGCATAAGGACGCGTTGTTAAAAAAAATCGCAGTTTTTTAAAATGAAGCGCGGGAAGGAGAGCCAATGCTCACCTTACCAGCATCTGGGAGCGCCAGCCTCTCATGTACTTACGCAAATGTTCAAATTTTTGGGGCAGCGCCCCCCTAACTTCTCCAAAGGAGCGCTGAAGAAGTAAGGAGCGCTCCCCCCTTATGAAAATAATTCATATGAAATTTGTTTTTTATAACATTAAAGGTACCTTCAATATTTTTTTGAAAGGAAGATTCTATGAAGTATTTGTTCAAGTATGAAGTATACTTTTACATTTTTTTTTATTATATTTGACATTTTAAATATAATATTGAATAAGTGGAGGATGATGTTAAATGGTGGAGAAATAAGGTAAAGTGAATTTTTTATTAAATTCCTTTTTTTTAAAAAGGGGTGAATGTAATTTCTTTGAAAATTACATAACATTTTTCACATTATTTTTTCACATATTTTTTAAAAAGGGGCTTTGGATATTACAAAGAGTGGTGTTTGTTTTATTTATGTTTCCTCTGATGAAAAAGATGGAGAGTGCTAAGTTCGAAATTGAAAAATTTAATGGCAAGAACAATTTCGAGATCTGGAAGGTTAAGATGCACGATCTGCTTGTGCAACAAGGCGTGGTGAAGGCGCTTTTGGGAAAAGCAAAGCAGCCTGCGTCCATAACAGACGAAGACTGGGATGAGATGGATGCGAGAGCACTGAGTGCCATACGCCTGTGTTTGGCAGACGATGTACTGTTCAACATTGTCACAGAGAAGACAGCAACCGGTTTGTGGTCAAAGCTGGAAAGCTTGTACATGACAAAATCTTTAACAAACAGGATCTTTCTGAAAAGGCAACTGTATAGTTTGCGCATGAAGTAAGGTACGAAAATTGTTGATCATCTAAATATTTTCAATACTCTTCTAGTTCAGTTGAGTAGCATGGGTGTGGAATTTGAATCCGAAGATAAGGCAATTACTTTATTGTGTTCTTTGCTCGCATCATGGGATCATTTCGTTACCTCTATTAGCTTCAGTTCAACAGAAACTATTGAGTTTGATGATAGTGTTGGAGCTTTACTATCTGAGGAAACAAGGAGGAAATCAAATCAAGAAACCTCTACATCTGTGGCATTGGTGGTCAGAGGCAGACCAAAAGAAAGAGGATAGGGTCAGAGGAATTTCTCTCGATCAAAATCAAAAGGCAGAAAGAGCAAACTCAAGTGTTGGTTTTGTGGAAAATCTGAACACCTGAAGAAGGACTGTTGGAAGCGACAACAAACCTCCAAAGAAGACCCTCAAAAGGAGACGAATGAAGAAAATGCAACTGAAACAGGTTCAGTAACAGGTTCAGGTATAGTTGATGAAGTTTTATCAATTAATACTGGTTCACGTCATGATCAACATTGGCTATTAGATTATGGTGCTTCTAACCACATGTGTCTTCATAGACATTGGTTTATTACTTACGAGTCTATAGATGATGGAGTTCTTTACATGGGTAATAATATTTCATCTAAAGTTGTGGGGATTGGTAGCATCCGAATTAAAATGTTTGATGGAACTGTTAAAGTACTAAGTGATGTAAGACATGTACCTGATCTTAGGAAGAACCTAATCTCTTTGGGAGTTTTAGACAGAGGAGGCTATAAGACCATTGTTCAAGGTGGAGTTATGAAAGTCTACGAAGGAATTCTGCTGGTTATGAAAGCAAAGAACGTTGGTAATCTGTTTCTATTAGAAGGGAGGACTGAATCAGATCATGCGACAACGGTATCTGAGAGCGACAGTGATTCTGTTCGACTGTGGCATCAACGGTTGGGTCATATGAGCGAACAAGGATTAAAGGTATTAACTGATCGCAAGTTACTTCC
>ML782014.1:438895-479118 GCA_009831015.1 Picea engelmannii | reverse complement strand
ACAGAAGCAGGAGCAAGGTATCAGGTTAATTGTTGTCAAGGTGGAGATTGTTAGAAACGGTGACAACAAAACTCATCCGTGAATAGGATTCTAGATCCTATAAACCAGGATTGGTTGTAACCAATGCACCTAAGTTAAACTATTGATGAGATTATATTTATTAATCAGTTTCTCATATATTGCTATAAATTTGTATGCCCGTAGAGGCTGAGACTATGTCTATGAGGAGTGAGCCTGTCTGTAATCTCCATTAGTTGAATAATAAGAAGACCGATACCTATGCTTGGTGGACGTAGCCCAACCTTTGGGTGAACCACATAAATCGTTGTGTCTTTATTGCTTGCATTTGTATTGTTTGATTCTTATGGTAATTGCGTTTTTCCGCATTGGCAATTACAACACCAAATCTATAGTAAATATAAATATTACAACCATTATCTAATCTAATGTCACAGGTTTGAAAGCTATTGATCATGGAAATTACATATTTATATGCCAACTTTCCTTGTCATTTAAATAACATATTTTTACATGATTATTTGCATTTGAAAGTAATGATAAATTCAAGGAGAGAAATGCATTTATCCATAATAACATATTCATTTATTTGAATACTTAAACCAAAGGTAAGTAAATATTTCTATTAAGAAATTCAATTAAAGTTTACATTAACATACTAAAGAGAGCTTCATATTTTGATAATAATCATATAAATAACTTATTAAAAATGAATAAAATGTATGGATTTCCATAACTAGACTAACACTACATTTTCATAACACAGCGAATGTTGAATGTATACAAAAGGATTTAGTTCATTCGCATGCCATTGACACTATGATTCTATGGTGCACCATTTACATAATTAATAGAGATCGGCGATCTCACAGATCACGGATTATGCTTCACACATACACGATAAATCATAGCAAGTATATCAAGTATGCGATATATTCATGAGTGCAAGTATCGGTGATATATGCCTCTCCTCTTCCAAAGATAAAGCCATTTCGTTCTCCTCTATTTCCTTTGCTACCTTGTCTTCCTCCTTTGACTCCTATGCATCATCCTCGTTAGATGAGATAGTCCAAGATTGAGATTCACCTTTTACTATTTTTAAATCCCCTTCTCCATATTTTCTGGATTTATTATTTCTTCTAAGTTCCTACGAACTTCAGATTTTCAATCCCCTTCTTCATATTTTCTGGATTTATTATTTCTTCTAAATTCTTAAGAATTTCAAATTTGTTGTTTTTGGAAGAAGTTGCACCCTCTTGTAATGCATTTAGGTTATATCATCCATTTTATTGAAATATCATTTTCCTTCTTGAAACCATCATATACTCATGATTCTTCCTTACTACATATTTTTTCATACTCATGAAATGAATTTGAATGGAATATGCTCACAATATAAATCTTGATAGTGACTCCCATCAAGTTTGATTCACAAGGATTCTAGGAGTCCCTTAGATGTAATCTAAGCCAAACTTGGGCGGCTATAATTTAGTGTTCTTGACTGAAATTAAGGATCCATGGGACAAGTTCACTCCCATGGATCCCATGAAGTAAGACTAAGATTTGAATATCAGATCTTACTCTTCCTTGTTAAAAAAGAGAAATATATAAAACCCATAGCTAGAGGAAAATGCAATGATTTATTCATTAATTTTTGGAAACCATTTTTTTACAACCCATGTCTCCATAGCTTTTAGATTAAAATTTCCAACTAGAGCCTTTTTTAGACAAAATCAAAGATTTCCTTGTTGGCTTCAAAGGTATGAGTTGTAGATGAGGGATGGTTTCCATCTTTTGAGAAAACGAAATTGTCTTGGAAAAAGTGATTTTGGTGGAGTCAAAAATTGAACTAGAGAATTAAACACCTTCATTTCCTTGAGAAATCTCCCATCAAACCTCATATTCTACCAGAAAAGTTGGGGAATCCCTTTTCCAAATTCAACAATGGTGGTCATGGCCCTTCTCCAATGTATGGATCCACTGACACCAAGTCTCATTCCACATGGGTCTTTAGTATCTTGGATATAATAGAACTCTACTCTTGCACGATTCCTACATCAATATTCTATGAAGGAGAAACATATTGATCCAGCATGTAACCTACATTGAGAATTTCAAAAGGGAGGTGGTGGTCATGCTAAACCTTAGCTATTGAGAAGTCATCCACATTAGTTCATGTGGATAAATTATGGTTCTTATTGAACTCCAATTTTACTTTATTTTCATTTCATGCACAAACTTAGAATGAATTTATTTTTCTCAATGACTTCAAATTAACTAATCACTTCTCTGGTTATGGGATACTAAATTATCTATATTCTCAATCATACTTCTATCCATTTAATTAACTTTTCCATTTGTGTTACAATGCGTAAACTATATGATCATTTTTTCTCGTAGTAAATAAAACATGTATATTAAGGAATTCATCTTTTATACTCTTTAATCAAAATTATTTCAATATATACTTGATAAGCTATAACCAATATAAATTGTGTCATTCTTCTCCATGACCTTTAAGAGTTACTTTTTAGTAAGTACCAAGGGTGTCGTGTTTATACATTCCCTTCAAGCATCAAAATTTATTGGTGCGGGAAATGCTGCAAGTGTTGAGACTACATTAACTCAACTTTGCCACTACCTATTTTAGAGACTAACTATCACTAAAGAAGAAGGTTAACAACTTATTGTGTACTCTTAAGCTAAAACTTATGAGTGATTGAATATGTGGTCTACACTCATGGAAACATGTAACTTCTAAGTGAAAGAGTCACTATATGTTCAACTTAGGTCATGGAAAAGGAGTGCTAGTAGGTGGAAACATGAATGTTGTTTCTACTCTCCCAGTGATATTATATACACTTCCATACAACCCCATTGATGGTATGTGGATTAATCAACAAGCATGTTCCATGTTCTTGAACACGCTAAAATGAACACATCAAATACTTCCATAATCCAAATCAAACAATAGCATTAACCATTTAACATATTATAATACTCTAACTCAATCTAGGGTTCAATATAATGTTGACACATTCCCACATCAATATACAAATGTAGTTTCTTATCACACTAGACAAACCATCATTAGCATATCAAAGTTATTGTATCCAACAGTTTCATTTTAATGTATCATAATTATATGAATTGACAACATTCTTTTCCTTACATCAATGTACATTTAATTCATCCATGTTATCATATAAAAAATTTAAATAAATTCATTCTAAATCATCACTTAAATCTAACCAAATAATAAAATATTCTGAGTTTCATCATCATATAAAAAGTCAATAAAATGAATCATTTTGTAAGAAAAATGCCCTCAAATAATAATATCCAATCTCTTTAAATAGTCAAAGAAAATAAAGAACTACACAAAACATTGAAAAACCATGTTACTAGCCTTCCTTGTTACTGGAAAATGGGAAGAATACAAGGATTGGCTTAAATACAATTATGGATGTGGTAAATACATTATTCTAAGCCTTAATATCATAAACCATATTCATGAAAAAACTATTTATATCAGATTGACACATATATTAATGCAACAAAATGTTTAGTAATAAGGCTAGAAACCAACAAAATCTTTCAAGCTCATTGAAAAATTGATGGACAATTCATAAATACATCTTAATGAGATTAAAAGAGTATATATAAGAATACTTGATTCAAAGGATTATTTAATGTGAGTTAAAAGTAAAGTACATCGAAACTAAAGTGAAAATAATGCATAGTGCAAAGTTAGGTTAGGAATATTTAATGGATATTGTTGATCAAGATGAAGTGTGGTGGTGAAATAAAATATGGAAAATAAAGGAATTTAAGAAGACAATATTCTTTCTATGGATCACACTCATGAATAAGTTCTAACATGGGAAGTATTACTTAAACGAAAAAGACAAGGACCTAGTGTTTTCTTATTATGCATAGAGGATGTGGAAATAATTTCCATATGCTCAACATCTATGGAAAAATCTAGAAAAACTAACCATAATGGAAAATGTTTTGAGAGGTACTTCAGTGGAGGAATGCCTTAGAGCTTGGTTCTAGAAAATAATTTTATTTTTTTAGAACAATCCCACATCTCACTATATAGGATATTTTTCTGGCATATAATGCTTAGATATTTGAAGGAAAAAGAATTCCTACTTCAAAGTTTACAATCAGATCTATGGTCTTTTTCATGGATGCAAATCAACTTTAAAAATAAGAAGAAAAAAAATAGGTGAGAGACTTATATATCAACAAATCCTCTCCCTATGATTTCTTTCATGGTGCTAGAAAAGGGCATGCTAATTTTAGAAATGTAGGAGGTGTTTTGTTCCTATATAAAAATCACTTCGACATTAGATTCAAGGTTGGTACGGGAATTGGGTCAAACTATTATGTTGAAATGATGTCCCTTTGTACTCTTTTGAAAATAACCATGCATAAAGGGGTTAGGATATTGTAGTTCTATGGGTACTCCTCCCTGGTTATTCAATGAATGAAAAGGGAGACTAAAATTCAATATGTTCAATTGGAAGATTTGGAAAATCAATTAAAAGAGGAATCATCCTTGTTCTATGCTATATCATATAGTCATGTACATCGTAAACATAAAATTTTGATTGATTCTTTTTCAAAACAAGATTAAGAAGTTAAAGTTCAATTATCGATTTTTGAAGAACCTATCTCTAGCACATTGACAAAGTCAAGGTCTTTTATCTTTCGATTGCAAGGCCAGGGCTAAGGATTTAGTCTCACTGTTAATTTTCTTTTAGTACTTAAAATTATAATATGTAATGTGAATTTCTCAATACTGTCATAAGACTTATTTTTCGAGGCATAACTATCAAGTATGAAACCAATAAGCATAATATAGGGATGTGATTTCTTGCTATGTACTATGATTTTTTTGATCCATATATATTAAAAGGAAAATACAAAATCCTTTCAATTTTCATCTTCTTTTATACATTTGCTTAAAATGCATTAAAAAAAAATGTGATTTTCATTTTTTTTTTAAAATAAAAATTACAAATTTTCATATAAATAAAAAAATAAAAGAAATAGCTTATCTTAACATTATTATAATTCATTTCACAATCCTCTATCCCACAATTATCATATTTATAATAAAATAATAAATCAAATATATATTCATTAGTTTCCATTCTCTTTACATTTCTTACAACATATTTTCCTTCAAGCAATTACATTATGCAACGACAACTTCATCTAATGTTAGTTGACTATTGGCATACGCTAGCCAATATTTAGTTTGGAACAATGTTCTTTAATGCTTATTCTAAGCATGGAATTTATGGTCAACTAATATATGTACTCATGGATAATCACATTAAAGTGTATTTGTTTATCAAAATGTTGTTTATATTTATTTATTAGTATAATTGTTTATTACATTTATATTTATTTATTTATTAGTATTATAAAATAAAGTGAGTTTAACTTTATGTGATAGTTTATTATAGATAGAATCATCAATTATATTTATGTATAAGTTGTATAGAAACAAGCCAAATTTATTTATTCAAACTATTGATTTACCTTTTGACAACATACGCATACCATTGAAGCTACTATTTATTATAAGGTTTCAAATTATTAACAATTTATACATATTATTATAAGATTTCAAATTATTAACAATATATGCATTGAGGATAGAAAAAATGAAGCAAGTTTGACTCGTACTTGGTATATTTTCTAATATAATTGAGCACTTTTTCTGTTGAAAAAGTTATGTTCATACTCAATATTTTCCCTTTTTATTTGTTTGTAAAGAGTCACTTAAAAGAAAGGGTTTATGAGTCAAGGTGGTAAAAGAAAAAGAATGTCTCGGTGCTTTTCGCTATGTATTGCATTGTCTTTTTAACTTGGTTAGTTGCACTTAGAGCCACATGAGGAATTTCGTGCGTGAATGTCCATTTTATTTAATACCACGTTATTTGTATGGTTAGTTGCATTTAGTGTCCATTTTATTTAGTACCATGTTATTAGTCCTTACCATAGGTATAGAGGGATTATAGTGATCGATAAATCGTTGACTTCATATTAGTCTCTCTTTTGACCACAAATATTTCCATATTATCTATTGTTGGAACCAAGGAATTGAAAATATCAATTTTTCTATAAAAAAAAGTACAATATTTGTCATGATGTGATTGGACAATGGATTGGAGGTCTTATTGTCGGCTTCACTATTCCCAATGTTATATATGTTGGCATATCCAAAGTATTTGATCGTATATGATCTTTTTGAATCATATCTTTTGTTATGCATTCGTCGAAGGCCGATTAATGCTAGCATTAATTCGAATGTTTGGTTTAGAATTTTATGCTAGGTAAGTTTATGGCAATGTTTGATATGGTGGCATATCGAAAGTATGGCCTTCCAATACATTCTCTCATGTTCGAACTATTTTTACAAAAAATATAATAATTTTTTTGGGATACGTCAGAGACCTGCCACATTGATTTTTTTTTCTTAAATGTTTACTCAGCATTTATGACCGACTTAAATGTTTACCTAATAGCCTTGGAAGTGTTGAATGGTTATTTAAAAGGATTTTTACAAGACATTTTCTTTCATTTTTAAAATTTATATTCTCCAATGGCATTGCTGGTTCACTGGTCCATGCTTGTTTTTTGCATGACACTGATTTCTTATTTGCATGTTGTTGTTGTTCTTGCTTGCCTGTTCATGTTGTTGCAGTTTGCACATTTGGGTTTTTGCAATCGTGATTGGAACAACATCGTTCCTATGGGAGTGGTTGTTGCTTGCTTCTTTCTTCATTGTATGTTGTTTATTGTTGCTTGATTCGACTTTGCAGGGTTCTGGTCCTACGCCTGTAGTTGGGCCTTATTTGCAGGGTTTTGGTCCTGCACTTGCACTTGGGTTTTTATTTTCCAGTTCTTCTTGTTTTCCCAGGGTTTGCAATGTTGGTATGTTGCATCTGTAGTTGGATCTATGGTTACATTTTTTTGTAGTGGAGTTTGCATAGAATACTATAAAGATAAAAAAAACAGACTAAAAAATTGCGGGCGATGTAAATTGCATCTCTTACGCATTGAAGCAGAGTTTGTCAGCCTCAAAGTATATTTCATAGCTGCCAATGCTTTTTCCATGGATTCTATGCTGCTATGGTTTCATATTTATGACAATGCATTTTGTTGTGTGAGAGATATAATTGTTCTCTCCCTATTATTTTCCTCTTGTAAACTACGTTTCTAACTCTATAGTTTCTCGCGTTTTTGTGGTCATTCTAACCGACTGCCCTTCGGTTGCATACTTAACCAGTTTTATGGATACGGCTTCCTGGATAGGTTCTATCGAACTATGATAGGTCGTTTTCGATGTATACATTAGCTTTCTCGAATTAGTTTTATTTAAAATAAGGGCTCCTGGACAGAAGAGAATGCAATTTATGAAAATATAGGTTTCCTGGACAACATAAGTTAATGATCACAGGTTGTCGGGGTGGCGGGCCAAAAATTGAGATTTTGTTGTTCTATGCCCTACAAATATCACAGGGAGTTCTGCAAGGTCATGTTCGGTGTATATATTAGCATTACCAAATTATTTTTCTTTAAAAGAAGGGCTCTTGGACAGAAGAGATTGAAATTTATGAAATTATAGGGTTCCTGGACAACATAAATTAAACATAGAAAATATGTAATTTTATAAAGTAGATATATAAATCATGCACAGAGTGCTCATCCCTTACTTAGCCTGTTTTTGCATCACGGGTTCTCGAGGTAGCCGGCTGAAAATTGACAATCAAAGAGTTCTGCGATATACAAATTGACAATCAGACTTGCAGACTATTTGAATTTTAAGGGCCTCGTGTCCCAAATATTTAGCATTCTAGAAATAGTTTACTTTACGTATGTTTTACATACGCTGCTAGACAAAAACACAAAAAAAAATAGTTAGCATTTTTTGGATCGCGGGTTCTCGGGGTGGTAGGCTCTAAATTCAGCTTCTGTTGTTCCATGTCCTAAAAATAGCATAGAGAGTTCCACAATATAAAAATTGACAATCGGACTTGCAAACTATTTGAATTTTAAGGGCTCATGTCTAAAAAAATTAGCATTCTTGAATTACTTTTCTTTACTTACGTTTTACATAGGGTTGTGGACAAAAACACAGAAAAATAGTAGCACCATTTGTTACATAGGAATCCATCCCTGCTACCTTCATCGCTTCCCAATACACATTAAATATGCTTTCAAAAGCCGGAACTGACCAGAGAGGTTTGAAAAGATGGGCTTTAATAACTAGAAATCTCGAGTACATCTCCCATTAAAATGAATAGGCAGGCGAATATTATGGGATCTGGTAATTTCTTTTTGCCTGCATTTTGAATTTGCGAAAATATTTTTTTTTTTTTTTTTGCTTGTGCAGTTTTAGTTTTCTTCAAATCTTCATCATAGTTCACCAATGTGTCACCCACAGAGGCCTTGACGTCATGTCCCTTTTTAATATTTTGCATATCTTAGATATCAGATTTGAGAATCTGCTCGATATGGGAATTTTAATACGTTCTTCTAGTCACTATTCAGCGTACATATTCAAAAAGATTGGTGTTAATAAGTGAAAATATCAACAAAATATGTCATTAAAATGAATCAATACAAAATCTACGGAAGATCATCCAGCATTGCTTTTAAATACTTATCGACATTTCTCTCTATCATCAAAGAGTTGCACTTTAGGGTGCCTTCGTTCTAATGTTCTTGGTCATGGACATGTAAGACAACTTAGAGATGTGATTGAGTGGCAGATGAAAGAAGATAGACTAGTTTTATGTGACGTGAGCTTTGAGTAAAAAAAACTATGTTATATAAGACAAACTCAGAGAGGACGAAAAAAAAAATATCAAGTATGTTCTGATTGGTGTTCTCCCTATGTTCGATGCCTTGGATGGTTGAAAAGGCTCCCTGGAGATTTGTTTTTCAAACTTCTTTGTTTTCTTGTTGGGGTTGTAATGGATTTTGAGGTCACGTGCAAAATAGTTCTTCGTTTAAGTATATAGATTCTTCCAATAACACAGATTTGGCAAGTGTATCAAATTGTGCAGATCCCAGAAGAATTTGTTTTCCTCGAGGGCGGTGCATTTACAGTGGCTTGCAAAATGGCCTGTCATGTTCATAAATGACGCGAAATATTGCTCCATTTGTGAATGAACCAGACGCGGGTAACATAAACTGTATGGGTGGATAAAATAACATATTATCACTACAAAAGTTTATATTTCAAAGTTTGATGAGCTACATCTGGGTCTGGTAACCGACTTGACAGAAAGCCATGTTCTTTGTCAAAGTTTGTTCGGTTTCCTTTGGATGTAGTTGCAGACTCCACATATTTGGTGTCACCTCCATACAGTCCAGACCTTTCTTTGGGCCTCTATCCCTCCACCGCTATGAGAAAATATATATTCTGACACCATCTGCAACTTTTGATACACTTTCCAGACCTATGTTGGTGCGTTCCACAACATTTGATGCACTTGCCACACCTCTGCTAGCCAAAGAAGTTATGTACCTCAACAGATTTGCATTTTTCATCTGGTTTGAACATTTCTTCCAATTTACTTTAATAAAACAAGGAATTTCAACATACAAATCTTTAGGCAGGCTTTTCAACCAAACAGGTGATCGAATACAAGGAGAATACCAGTGACTATGTACTTGAACTTTTTTCCCCTGCCATAGTTGTTGTGACATAAAATGACTCCATCCACTTTGAAATTGGCCTGAATCACATTTCTAAGTTGTCTCATATGTCAATGGTCAGGAACATTGGAAGGAAAGCACCTTAAACCCCAACTTTTCGACAACAGAGGGAAATTAATACTTGACAAAGAATGGAATGTTGAATAAGAAGCCATTACAAGAAGGACATATCTGGAAGAGACAAGGTATTCAAAAAACTGGGATAGATGTAGTTGGCAGCACCGATTAAGTACAAAACCCAAAATTGATATTCAACTCATTTTTTACGAATATAGAGTTTGAACGTCAAGAAAACTGTCAAGAAGCTTCATGAATGTACATATTTCAGTATTTTCCAATTTCTGGTATTTGTTTTAATTGTATTTTTCACCTTCTTCCCTTGTGTCGTTAAACATGAACGACAAGATTTTCTTTATGTTGCCCACTACTTCAATCTAAATAAAGATTGGTCTGTTCTTTCTTTACATTTTACACCTAAGAATAATTTTTCATAAGCGGCTCAACTGTTGATGCAATGTTCATGTTCAGTATCTTGGATATATTGCATCTTCTTCTATTTGATAATATCCGTGGATATATACTAATATCAATACTATTGGAATCAATACAAAAAACTAGGCAATTATGTTTGGGTTTGCGGTATTAAACAACTATGTTCCTTGTTTTATCATATACATCTTGCAGCCAAAGAACTTCTATAGTCTGCAATTTATGATTTAATTACTTAAGTCACACCAAATATTGATTGCATTTATCTTAATTTAGATATTGATGTTTATGGAGTTGGTGTTTTCTCATGTCATTGCAAGCAATACAAGATTAATAGATGATAAGGAGTTTATATCGTTGAGACCAGAATGCAAATCCATGTTTCTTGTTGCACTATGTATATGTTGCAGTCAAAATTTTCGTGCTTTCAACGAAATTTGCGAATCGAAGAGCATCTTGCAAATTGGGAGATCATTTTCATTTGAAACAAAAACAATCCATTAATATATATTAGTATGAATACTATTAAGATAAATATGAAAACTTTCTCCATTGATAGATACTAGTATGAATATTATTGAAATAGATATGAAACCTTTGTCTTGGCCAATACTTGGCCAGTTATCTAGGCATCAGACCCCAGGTTTGCAGTAGCCAACACCTATTTCCCCTGTTTCGTCATATACATTTTGCAGCCAAAGAACTTCAGTGATATGCAGTTAATGTTTTTACTAGTGAGAACCCAATAGGGGTTCGAAAACATTGCCATTAATAAACAAAAAAAAATGTTTTTTCGATTGTCAGGTACTTATCTCTTTTTCCCTTTTTATTTTCCCGTCCATTATGTCTTTCTGGTTTTATACTTAGTCATTTTTCTATGATGGGCGGTTGCAGGGCTCCAACGCTGGCATATATTTATCTCCATCTGTATCTTCACATGACGAATTCGATCGACCGTTGTACCTTTCCATAGCTAGGCAATTTTATGGCCGTGGTTGCCGGATCGACACATATGAAGTTTCCTTTTATTCTTCCCGCTCATTATTTCTTTCTGGATATATACTTAGTGCCCTTTCTATGGTATCAGGTTCCAGATTTGGTTTCCTTGTTAGAATATAGAAGATTGTGTGCTTGTTTTACCATTGACAATACCCTTGTCACCCAACCATAGGCAAAAGCCACCCTCTGAGCACCTTAACCTTGACTGAGAATTACTCCGGAAGCAATCCCTATGCTAGATAGAAAAATAAGGTGTAGCACATCTTCCTCTAGGGATAACGTGCCAACAATAGCTAATCAGATATTCCAAACCCTAGCCAAGAGATAGTCCAAGTCAAAACAGAAAACCGGTTGCTGCAGCAGCTGCACCTGCAACTCTTCGTCACACGTACAAACCAAACTGAGAACTGCAGTGCACACCAGTTGCTACTCTACAATTTTGAGATATGTCAAATGAGAACTCGCGCCCTGTATTTATAGTGGTTCTGTTAGATTTGTTGGGCCCGACTTCTCCTTCTGGGTACATGTATGTTTAGTATATTATTATTATTTCTGGTCGACTTCTTCTCTTGGAGGCTAATAACCTAATATAAATTATCTTCTTGAGCTGACAAGACTTCTAGGGTTATTAGCCAACTCATTAGGGTTTTCTCTTTCTTTCTGGAGTTGTCTATTCTTGTCAAGTTTACACGTGGAGGTAAATACCTCTGGTAGCTACCATAATATTAACACTCCCTCCTAGATAGGGAGGTATTACAGGTAATGGTCTTGAGCACAAAAACATACCATTTACCTGGTAGCATCACCATAGTCATTTAGACTATCTCATGACTAGATCATGAGCATCACTATCACCATCAATTGCATCATCTCTCGAAACCATACTTCATCTGAGTAATCAGACATGATGTTGGATAAGTCACTCACACCATAGAGTGATACAAGAGTCATTCTTATAATCTAGAAGAGTAAATGCTCTAAACTATTTTCCATCTGGAAAATCTCTATTCATCATTCGTCTAGATGATGATTATTTCCAATAAATTGTTGATAGTCTTCAAGGCAATTAGAACAAGAATAGAACACAACTATGTCTATTCATAGTAGTACATAACTACAATCCAGTGGTATACTACCACACCAAGTAACACACAAGTACTTGATCAACAACGTATAGTCATGAACAGTGGAACATATACACCACAATAGTCTTCATCTACTATCATACGGTCTTCATAACAAACATCTGATAGCAACCTGCATAGAAACAATGTTATGATATAAACTGAATCATCTGGGCCAATATTTCACTCACATATGTGAGCTCTAAAAGAATATATACCTCACGAACAATGGAACATATTCACCACAGTAATCTACATCTACTGTCATACAATCTTCATAAAAAACATCTAATAACAGCCTGCAAAGAAACAATGTTATGATATAAACTGAATTGTCTAGGCCAATGTTTCACTCACATCTGTGAGCTCTAAAAGAATATCTTCCCTTAGAGTATAATAATGAGATATCTGGATTATTCTTTTCAAGGAAGGAAGAATAATTGTCCTGTCTTCTGAACCTGGACCATTCCCCACCCTGGGCCATTCTTCCTACACTAATCAAAGTGCACCCTGGAGAGAATGGATAACCCTAAGGAATGTTGAGCCTAGACCATTCCCCACCCTAGGCAATTCCTCCTACACTAATCAAAGTGCACCCTAGAGAGAATGTATAAACCCTAAGGAATGCATGTCCCTGATTGTTGAACCTAGACCATTCCCCACCCTGGGCCATTACTCCTACACTAATCAAAGTGAACCCTGGAGAGAATGTATAAACCCTAAGGAATGACTATCTGGACCATTTCCTCTGTTAACCACAAGAGGAAAACACTGTCCTGCATCAACCTCTAAAACAAACCATTCCTCATGTTAACCACAAAGAGAAATTGTTGTCTGGCGAGGCGGACTAGTCTTCTTGAATAACCCTCAAGAAGAGAGACTTCCCTAGACCACTCCCCATGTTAAACATAATGGGAAGTCACTGTCTATGATACATCAACAATCAGACTACTTCCCATGTTAACCATAATGGGAAGTCATTGTCCGTCAGAAATCTCAATCCACTTTCCGAACAGGAAAGCATTTGTCTAAGATGGACTATTTTTCAATGAATGTCTTCAATAATATTTTCAGTGCTCCCTCCCAACCTGGGAGTCATATTTTCCTTTTTCAATAAGGAATTCGTTTCCACGAGCTCCATATTAAGTACACAAACTCTTTCATATTGGATAGAAGTTTTACCAAAATGTCTTCTTATCTATTCATCTGTGTAGATATATATTTGGAGAATCACTTTCTTCTTTCTGGACTTCATCATGAATAGTGTAATGCTTGATTTCAAATGTACTTTAGTTTGGAACACTGATTTTCTTGTGAAGTCTTTATGTAGCTCTGAACAATAGAGTATATCATGGTTGGAAAAATGGAACATATCCATGTGGCACTACTTCTGCCATCATGAGATCTGATCTACTGAGTAATCATTTTGATGTTATAGGAAATATTCACCATGCTTCTATTGTGCACTGGAGGTTCTTCACCAAGTTATCTTCTTTTGTCTGCATACAAGGGTCTCTTTCTGGTATGCCTCAAATTCTTGAGATTTCTCTTCATACGCTCTTTATTCAATTTCTTTGGAGGACATTCTTTGCATTCATCTGATGTAGAATTCCAATTCATGGATATTGCAGGTGATATAATGACTCATGTAGAGATAAGTCTAGTTTACTAGAATGAGTAATCATCATAGTCTTCTCCATCCATCTGGGAGAACCTCTAGTTCTAGATCTTCACAATGATTTCATTCATAAGTTGTTGGTTATGGAGCCTGATTATCTTCCTGATTAAGAGGTCCTTGCTTTCAGCCATGTTTACACCCCAGAAGTATGTACACTCTTCCACGTGGGGGAGTGCAGAGGGGGGGTACCCCCTCTGCGGGGTCCGGGGGACCTATCCCCCCGGCTGGGGGGTCTGGAGGCAAGCGGGTCTCCAGTGGGGGTTCGGGGGTGAAGCCCCTGAAGAAAAAATTTCCTTGTAAAAGTATACTGTAATTTCATTGTAAATATGGACCATTCATTATAAGGCCGCAGATCTAATGGTAGATATTATGTTAGGGTTTTTTTCCCTAGAAGGCAATCCTCTTTTATGAGGGAAATGTATTGCAGCTATGGATGATGGTGAATAATGTATTCTGAGAGAGGAGACTGTGAGAGAAAGAAGAGGAAGTTACAACGGGTTTTGCTATAGGTTGTATCCCTTCATTTGATGGATAATAATAAAGGAAGGACCTGGCAATTTCTCTGGTGGACGTAGCCCACACTGGGTGAACCACGTAAATCTGTGTCTCTCTTGTATTGTGTGTCTTCTGTGTTTTGTTTCTGCATTTTTTTTATTTTATTGCTCCGCGGCCCTGTTTTTATAACATAAGTCTTCCATACACTGTTCTTCATCACGACATTCAGTTCCTCTGCTTGATTGGTTTTATTGAATTCATATCAGGCTGGTAATCTTTTGATTCTTAATATTATGACGAGTTGTTCTCGCTTTTTCTTTCTTGGAATCTTCATGTTCTTCCTGATGTTTTTCTTTAGCTCTTACGTCCATGGATTTTATTATAGATTCCATGCCCTAAATATTCCATTTCTTCTTTTCATCATAGGGTCACAGATCTAGATGGAAAACCAGGGATACTTTAAGGCTTCTCTTCGAGGAAGACTTCTTCTAAGATTGAACTGAACACATACTATCTTTCATGGTTACTACCATGGATATATACTTCATCATCTTCAATGGATCATAGGATTAGCTCCCTCCTAATCCTTGCTTCATGTATGAGTACATATAATTGGCTCCCTCCATCTAACAAAGTCCACACTTCCATCTTGTTGTCTTCTACAAAACATCATAAGTCTTTTTCCAATTTCCTCTCGATTGTTGACTTCTTTTTGTCTTTGCTTCTTCTAAGTCTCTTCATGATTGATTTGGCTTATCCTGCAATAGCTTCCACATGATTTGTATTTCATCATTTCATGTGTATTATCTAATGATATCCATTCTTATCTTGTTGTTCTTCCATAGGAATAGTTCTTCTTGGAACACATTATCTTCCAAGAGATAGATATACAAGATATGTACAGAGACAATGCAAACAAGATATGTACAAGAAATAAGAAGAGTGTTGTTACCTTTTAGAAGAAAAAGTATCTTCCATCCTGCTTTGTCTTCTTTGTAGGCTCCTTTTCTTCGATAATTGATGCTTCATGTTTCTCCTTCCTTTTCTTTAGCTTAGGAAAATGATTCTTGTAGTGACCATACTTTCAATAGTTGAAGCATTGTACTTCTAAAATGTCTTTCTCTTGATTTGGCTTCCTCCTTGAACCAAACTTACATTTGGGGTTTCTCTTTTGCATTGATCCTTGATTATTCTTGAGCACAACAAGTCCAAAGTTCTTCAAATGTTGGATACTCCTTCCTTGTGTTCATGCTTGTGAAAAATGCATCCCACATCTTGGGAAGACCATTGAGTACTATGTTCACCAATTCCTTTTCCAAAATGGTCACTCCAATAGCTTGTAGTTGATATCTTAACTGAGAGATCCTCACAAAGTATGATGTTATGTTGTTGTCATTATTCATCTTCATGTCACAAAGCTCATTCTTCAGATCCATCACTTGTCCAATGTTTTTGACTGAGAAGAGATTTGTTAGGGCATCATACATCTTCTTTGATGAGTCAAGATGGGATATGTAGGGTATCAGGTGATATTTTATAGAATCCACTATGATACTCATGGCATTGATGTCAACATCTTTGAACTTTCCATAGCTACAATGTTCTGCGGTTCCTTTTCTTTTCCTTCTTCAAACTCTAGTTTCATGATATTTCCTTTCATGATATCCAACACTTTATTCTTGGCAAGGATGAGATCAATCCTTGTCTTCCATGATTTGAAGTTAGAAGCTCCATCTAATTTGTTCTCAGACTTCATAGAATAAGTCATAGCTTCTTTGGCTTAGTCAAACCCTAGATTTGACCACAAACTCAAACTTCACATCTTGACTTGCTAAGAGTATAAGGAGATGCGCTGGGATAGAGCGCACTGATCTATTTAGAGATTAGGTCTATCAATTTACTTAAGGTGCCTCAAAAAGAGGTTTAGAGTTTCTGTAAATGCTTCTGCTAGTAACCCTAGCGACAATGTCTTGGAAGTTACTTCTGCTAGTAACCCTAGCAGCAATTCCTCAGCGAGCTCAATATCCTAGCGGCTATGTTTCCTTCCAATGTTTAGACTAAATGAAGGAGGTGTGGGCCCATAAGCTATTAGAATATAGAATATTGTGTGCTCGTTTTACCATTGACAATACCCTTGTCACCCAACCATAGGCCGAAGCCACCCTCCGAGCACCTTAAGCTTGACTGAGAATTACTCGGGAAGCAAACCCTAGGCTAGGTAGCCAAACAAGGTGTAGTGCATCTTCCTCCAGGGATAGTGCACCAACAATAGCTGATGAGATAGTCCAAAGCCTAGCCAAGAGATACTCCAAGTCAAAATAGAAAATTGGTTGCTGCAGCAGCTGCACCTGCAGCTCTCCTCCACACATGCACACCAAACTAGGAACTGCAGTGCACACCAGTTGCTTCTATGGAATTCTGAGATATGTCAAATGAGAACTGGCACCCTATATTTATAGTGGTTCTACCAAATTTGTTAGGGCCAACTTCTCCTTCTGGGTACATGTTTGTTCAGTATATTATTATTATTTCTATCCAACTTCTTCTCTTGGAGGATAATAACCTAATACTAATTATCTTGTTGAGCTGAAAACACTTCTAGGGTTATTAGCCAACTCATTAGGGTTTTGTCTTTCTTTTTGGAGTCTTCTATTCTTTTCAAGTTTACACGTGGAGGTAAATACCTCCCACAACTACCATAATATTAATAGGGATGACATGTCTTCATCTCCATCTATATCTTCACACGACAGATCCGACTGACCGCTCTTCCTTTCCATATCCAATTTTATGTCTGTCACTACGGGGTCGTTGCTTGCGAACCCAACTACTTATCGTTCCGATATATGCATCTTGCACTCAAAACATCTATCATCTACAATTCCACCACGGGTTCCTCGTATACATTAACTTCGTTCAAAGTATCTGTTGTTGCTTTCCATCCCTAGCAACTTCACCTCCTTCCTGATATACTTAAAAAATGCTCCTACTAGTGACAAGTGGACACAGTGGTACAATAGATACTTTTGTGATCTGCAATTTATACCTTAACTGGTGAGAACTCAGATGGGGTTTGAAAGCATTTGCATTAATAATCAAACACTAGATGTTCTTCAACGAAATAATTTTCCCTTGTCTTCTTCCCATGTATTGTCTCTTTCTAGTTATATACTTAGTCTCGTATCTATGATCACGGGTTCCAACGTTGGCGTGTTGACATATCTTCATCTCCATCTATATCCTCGAATTGGACCGCCCGTTGTTCCGTCATCTACATCTACCACTCAAAATTTTCGTGATCTACAATTCCACTGCGAACTTGTCTGTCCTTTTTCCCTTATTTTCTTCCCGTGTATTATGGGAGTATAAAATATGGATATGATATTTTATATATCATGTACGGATTTCACATTCCATACCTAGCAACATTTTGGATCACGGTTTCTCGAGCAACTGGGCTCAAAATTGGGCCTCCATTGTTCCGTGCCCTACAAATAGCACCTAGAATTCTACGATATAGAAATTGACAAGAAGACCTGTGGATTGGAAGACTAAACATTGCACTTCTATTGTTCTGTGTCCTCCAAACAACGCTCCTAGTTTTCTGATATAGAAATTGATACATGGAATGCAGGGTTGGCGGGGTGGAGATTGCCATTATTTATGGATGCTAATCCCTATGAAGTATCTAATGGTATCTAAAAATTTATTATGAATACTAAATCAGCTCTTAGTAGTGACAACTAGACACAGAGGTGTGGAACAGTTGGGATTGCACAAATTTTGAGTGGAATATGTATATAATGGAACAAAAGGGAACAAAGGTCAATTGCTCCAACTCAACAACCGTGGGCATAAAATTCAATAAGTATGTAAAGGAACAATGGGTGGTCCAATTCACCATGCGAGGATATAGATGGAGATGAAATCGGTGCCAACCCATTAACCGTGGACATAAAATTGGCCAAGTATGGAAAGCAACAGAAGTTGGTCGGATTAGTCGTGTGATTATATAGATGTTGAGTTCGCCAGTTTGTAGTTCCGCTTGTTAATTTGTCTATCGTGGAATTCTAGGTGCTATCTATAGGGCATGGAATAATGGAGACCCTATTTTTGAGCCAGCCTGCCTGAGAACCCACGATCCAAAATGTCGCTAGGTATGGAATGAGGAATCCGTACATGCTCTATAAAATATCATGTCCATATTTTATAGTCCCATAATACATGGGAAGAAAACAAGGGAAAAGGGATGGAGAAGTTCGCAGTGGAATTGTAGATGAAAAAGTTTTTGAGTGGTACATGTATATGACGGAACAAGAAGAAGCAGAGTTGAATTACGCCAACTCGGCAACGATGGGCATAAAATTCACTAAGTATGAACAGGAACACTGAGCGGTCCAATTCGACATGCGAGGATATAGATGGAGATGAAGATATGTCAACATGGAAATGTTGGAACCTGTGATCATAGAAACACGACTAAGTATATAACCAAACTAACAAATAGAAATTGAAAACTGGATTCTGACATTGTCTGCTCTTCTATGTTATAGATTATGCATTCAAATGTTCGGAGCAATACAATTAGAATTTCGGGGCCTTGCTTCTTCTGCAGACACCTTTGCACCTTGTTTTGGATCCTCCTGTTATCTGGTTCACAAAATGTACAACCTCTGCATTCCATACCTAGTGACATTTTGGATCCCAGGTTGTCAGGTGGGCGGGCTCAAAATTGGGCCTCCATTGCGCATCTTGCAAATAGCACCCAGAATTTCATGATATACAAATTGACAAGCGGACTTGCGTACTGACTGGCTCAACATTTCACTTCTATTGTTATGTTTTCTCTTAACAACACTTCTAGTTTTGCGATATACAAATTGACACATGGAATGCAGGGCTAGCGAGGTGGAGATTTCCATTGTCTATGGATGCCAATCCCTGTGAACTAACTAATAGTGTCTAAAAAATTATTTTCAATACTAAATTAGCTCTTAGTACTGGAAACTGTACACAGAGGTACAAAACAGGTGGCATCACACTCTGTGCAATATGCAAATTGACTATTGGATTCTGACATCGTCCACTCTTCCGTGTTACAAAATATGCATTCAAATGTTCAAAACGATACAAGTTGAACGTCGGGGACTTGCATCTTCTGCAGAGATGTTGTCAGCCTGTTTTGGATTCTCCTGTTGTCGGGTTCATGAAATGTACAACTCTTGGATACTATTTCGGGTTGGCATCAAGAATTCTTGTACTACGGTTCAGAAATGTTTCAAAGTATCTTTCTCTACCTCAGTTCACATCCGGCCCTCTGCAATATACAAATTGACTACCGAGTTCACCTATTGTACTCAAAATTTCCATGATCTACAATTCCACCACCAACTCCTTTGTCCTTTTTCCCTTTTCTTCTTCCGTTGTATTATGTTTCTCTGGTTATATACTTAGTCACCTTTCTATGATCGCGGGTTCCACCATTCGCAGGCTGACATCTTTATCTCCATATATATAATCACAAGAGGAACCCGACCAACTATTATTGCTTTCCATACTTAGGCAATTTTATGGTCGCGCTTGTTGGGTTGGTAGTCGTGAACTCTGCTTCTTGTTCCGTGATGTACATCTTGCACTGAAAACTTTCATGATATACGATTCTACCACAGACACCTCGAACTCCCAAGATTCATTGTACCACATTTCACAAATGTGCTTCCTAATATACATTGGTTATTCTCTTACTAGTGACTCTTACAACTGACAACTGCACATAGTAATACAAAAAAGTTCGCATCCAGCCCTTCGCAATATAGAAATTGACTATCAAGTTATGACATTGTCCCCTCTTTCATGTTACAGATTATGCATTCAAATGTTTCGAACGATACAATTTGAGCGTCGGGCCCTCACATGTTCTGGAAGACCTTTGTGACCCTATTTTGGATCCCCCTGTTCACAGATTCATGAAATCTCCAATTATTAGTCAGTGTTTTGGGTTGGCTCATCCAAACTCTATTGCTTCTTGTTCCGTAATATACATATCGCACTTAAAATTTCCATGATTTACAATTCCACCATGGACTCGTTGGTCCTTTTTCCCTTTTCTTCTTCCCTTGTATTATCGCTTTGTGGTTATACACTTAGTTGCCTTTCTATGATCATGGGTTCCAACGTTAGTGGGTTGACATATCTTTATCTCCATCTATATAATCAGACAGTGAATCTGACTAAACACTGTTGTTTTCCATACTTGGCCAATTTTATGTCCACAGTTCATGGGTATGTAGTTTCAAACTCTGCTTCTTGTTACACCATGTACATTTTTCACTCAAAACATCTGTGATCTACAATTCCAGTCCAAGCTTGTTGAAATCGCAAGCTTCATTCCACCGCGGACTCATTGGTCCTTTTTCCTTTTTCTTCTTCCCTTGTATTATCACTTTGTGGTTATACACTTAGTCGCCTTTCTATGATCACGAGTTCCATCATTGGTGGGTTGACATATCTTTATCTCCATCTATATAATCAGATGACGAATCTGACGAAATGTTGTTTTTTTCCATACTTGGCCAATTTTATGTCCATGGTTGGCGGGTTTGCAGTTTCGAACTCTGCTTCTTGTCACATCGTGTACATTTTTCATTCAAAACTTTTGTGATCTACAACTCCAGCACAGGCTCGTTGAAATCGCAAGCTTCACTCCTCCACAGCTCATAAATGTTTCAAAGTATCTCTCGCTGCCTTCCATCCCCACTAACTTCCTGTCCTTCTAGCTATCTTACCATACTCTCTTCGTTGTTACATGCATTGCACTCAAAAAGTTCCGATACATACAATTTGACCCTCGTGCCCTCACCTTCAACTGTTGTATGTTGCAACCCTATTTTGTAGCTATTTTTTTCCTGTGCCTGCGACCTCCATACTTTCTTACTATTCAATTAGAAACCTTTCATGCTAATAGTTGACCATGCGAGAACCGTCAACATTGTCATTAATGGGCGAAACGCTCGAGGAGATCTCCCATTATTACACATTAAATGAAGATGTGTGAAGAGTTATTTTGTCTCTTCCGATTGTTCATCTTGAACACACGTCGTCATGTTGGATTGCTGAATAAATATACAATGCTTAATCGCTAGTTGCAATATCCGCCATGTTCGCATTTTCTATGTATGCAATTATTAATTTTTAATGTTAACAACGCATCATGCAACAACCGTCCAAATTGTCATTAATCAACGAAAGTCTCAAGGACATCTCCCATTCACATGCTTTGGACCAAAATTTCCACAGGGTTATATTATCCCTTCCAACTTTTCATCTCATTCATTGTCTGGAGCAAACAAACGTTCTTGTAGACTTATGGCAGCAAGTTGAAAATAATTTTTTGGAGATACAGTAAATATGTTCGTACACGAGGACCAGAACTTCTAGTGGTCCAGGGCATACTTTTACTATTCATCCCATTCCACCCAGAACGAAGTGATTTGGACCTATGTAATCGCTCATGCAGGCTATGTCCTTGAGGTTTTTTACTGTAAGGAGGTGGTCTCTTGGTGTGCCAAAAAATATATTCCAAGCCAAAGAATTATTCCATTGCATGACCATTCTCCTATTTTTTTGTCACCTCAGGTCTTTTGCGAGATGTTAAAATTTCCAAAGCTAACATTTACGTTCAGAGGACAAGACTGCAAGCAGTTTATAGAAAAAAATGATAATGGGATGGACATCTTAGCCGAATTCCTCGAAGACCCAACAACAGTTCCTAAAGATATCACAAGGTTGCATGTAAGTTCCTTTAGAAATCCATTCTGGGAAATTGCTTGGTTGTTTACAAGAATAACGAGGCAGGCATCCATGGAAAGCATTTTCAATATAATTATTTATATTTTGTATTTCACAGTCAAGGAACAATACATTTTCAATTGGGGGAAGCTAATTTCCATTGATCTATGTTCCCAGTTGTCACGATTACAAGAATAAAATAAATTTTATATGTCATCCTACTTAATTTTCGCAATTGTGCATTGTTTCCCGTTTCCAAAACCTTCTCTTTCCAATAAAATAAACTATGGACTTGACCTAGTAACATTTTGGTATGAGGTCCTGTGGAGGCACAAGGCCTCCCATTGTTTTTATGAAGTTTTTAATGGCTTTGACTCAGTTTTCAAAGATTTACTATTAGGCAAGGATGCTTTGCGGATGTCTGGCCACACAACCAAGTTTTTGAATAGGAAGGGCACACTTGAGAAAGAGGAAAATCATAGTGTCCTCATGGTCTTTGGCTCTAAGGAAAATCCTGCCTTCCTTCCATGCCACATCACGAACAAGATGTTTGTTGCAAAAATAGCAGGGCAATACAACCATTGGTTACATTTTTTCCATGACAAGAAAAAAAAATAGTTCATTTCTCTGCCCTGGAAAGTTAGAGACTTCGTGTGTAGAAACATAAACAAGATTGATGAGTTTTCTGCCCATTACAAGAAATTGAACCTAACCTACACTGAAAGGCTAAAAGGGTTCGACCCTAATGGCATTTTTCGAGAACATTTACTGGTTGTTGGCTTTAACACCTCTTTTATCCCTAGACACCTAACCCAAGACAGGAAAAATGTCAACAACAATCCTTCTTTTGCCAATTGAGATGCAGAGACATTGCAATGAGCAACTGAATTGTATAGACAACACGGAAAAGTATACGGCAAGAAGAGTACCCAGTCCCCCGCCAACACTCCCAAGATCACCACATCATGGAGAATCACTTTGACAGTCCACCCCAGTAAGTAAGCAACCCAGAAATATTCCAACGGAGGAGGAGAGAAGAACCCTCATCGCATAAATATTTATATTTCTCACAAAATTCCACTGGCGAAGAAGAGAAAAAACAATGCAGGACAGGCGGAGGAACCCAAAATTGAAAGTTGAAAACTGCAACTTGAAATTGAAACTGAGCACATGCAAAAAATTGGGTCGTCCGTGGTGGAAATATCTGAGACCGACTTTTTTGATGTAGATGAATCCTTTGTAATCCATAGCACTATTTTTGATAGCCAATATAAAAGTATGGTCATTGAAAAGAAAGATGTAACAAACATAAAAGGAAAATATCGCACAAAGATTAACTTTAGGGAAATGCGGTCATCCCAAATCTCCTCATTTCACCAGGCAACCAGTGAATATTCGTGATTCCATTCGAGGAATTGAGATGGAAAATTCCAATCTAAAAGATCGCCTCAACAAATATGAGCAGGCTTTCATTGCAACCCAAGAATTTTCCAGTCCTTTGGCAAAAATTGTGCCTGCTACCACTGCAGCTAAGAGGAAAGAATCCTCTACCCTCCTTGCATGCTCTAGAGCCCTTGTAGAGAATAACATCAACAAAATAATGCAGCTACTTACTGAAGCCTGGGAAACATCACAAAATTTATTTTCCTTCGGATAGAAGGACATTGATTTCTTGCAACATTTGGAGGACAATTTAAAAAATGAACAACATTTATGTGATTAGGTACTGGCCCCTTTTGCCAACTATGTCGTCAACACATCGGAACTGAAAAGAATACAAGAGAAACTCCTATCCCCAAAGCGGACCAAAAAAGTAAAAGCATGCTGGAAAAAGAAAGTTAACAACCTGGAGGCCATTCTCAAATCATGTAAACAAGTCATATCAGAAAAGGAAGATTTATTCACAAGCTTGTTGTAGATGGACTTAGTTGGAACTACCAACGAGGTTCAAGATCCAAACTTAATTATAAAATCCTTGTCAATCACCAAAGAATCCTTCCAGGAACAAGTTGATATTTTAAAGGGGTTGTCTTTCGAAAAGTTTTACGGCATAGTTGAACATCATCTAGATGACCACAAGGGATGGGTACTGGACTATGTGGCACACAATGAAGAAATTGAACAAAGTCTGCATAGTATTTCAATGGATCTAAGAACATTAGAAAACGACCTTTACGACATAGAAATCCAGGATGAAATCAACACATCCCCCATGAAAAGCCACATCGAAGAATGGTTCCAACTGAGAATGGAAAGCCTCGTCCAGGAAGGGAAACAACCGATCAATAGGACTCCACTAACCATTGACGACAGCAACAAAAATGCATCAACTTCATATTAAGTCTATACTGGCATCTTGTTTTCTTTATGAATACAGTTTAAGTCTATGTTGTCATCTTGTTTTCTTTATCAATCCACATATGACCTCTTTAAATAGAAAATTGTAACCAAAGACTCATAACTTCCAATTTCTTCTTTTCAGGTCTTCCTCTCTACCGTTGCACACTTCTTCTTTCAATATTCCTAATTCTTGTATTTATTTATTTTTATGGTCTACGAGAGCCCCAATCCAAGTCTCTATGACAAACACATTTAAATTTCCAGAAACATGTAACAGACATTATTAAGTTTTGATAAATTCCAAAGAAAATTGATTCGACAATGCCTTTATTGTATATTAAATTTTGGGTTTCCAACAACCTTTCTTGTTTGTTCCAAAGAAAACTAATTTGGATCTACTACATTTATTTGATCCTATTGTATGCTCATTTTTTTGGTCTTCAACGACGTTGTTACTATTCTATTGTATGCTAACTTTTTGGGTGTCTAGGAACCTGTACCTAGTTCGGGAATGCTAATTTATTTGTCTTTTCCTCCACAAAACTATGTAACAGATGTTATTACTATTCTATTCTATGTTTTTAAATGTTTATGTAATGTACAAATATATGTAACAGACATTATTTATTTTATAAAAAGCCTCTATAGTTCACAAGTCCGCTTGTCAATTTGTATGCCATGGAACTCTTGGCGCTATTTGTAGGGCATGAAACAAGAAAGGCCTATTTTTGAGCCCGCTAGCCCGAGAACCCGCGATCCAAAAACTGGCTAAGTATGGAATGAGGGATCCATCCATTCTCTTTAAAACGTGTGCAAAGAAAACTAATTCGACAATGCTATATATATTTTTTTGTCCAAGAAAAGCATTAGTTTTAAAGAAAACTAAATGTAACACATGTTATTACTATTCTATTATATGATTTTAAATGTTCATGTAATTTCCATAGATATGTAACAGACATTATTAATTTCTGGTGAATTTGTATAGTCCACAACTCCGCATCTCATTTTGTATATTGCGGAACTGTCGGTGCTATTTGTAGGGCACAGAACATCACAGGCCCAATTTTGAGCCTGCCAACCCAAGAACCCGTGATCCAAAAACTGGCTTAAGTATCCAATGAGGGCTTTGTGCATGTTCTATAAAATCTCATCCCCATACTTTATAAAAGTACAAATTTCATATTTATAAAACTAAATATCTACTTTATAAAAGTACATATTTCATACATATAATTTATTAATTTATGATAAATTTCTATAGTCTGCAACTACACTTCTCAATTTCTGTATCACAGAGAACATCAAAGATCCAATATTGAGCCTGCCAGCTCGACAACCCGTGATCCATTATAAAAGTACATATTTCATATGTATAAAACTAAATATCTACTTTATAAAATTACATTTTGGGTATGTATAGTTTATGTTGTCCAGGAACCTATCATTTCATAAATTTCAATTTCTTTTGTGTCTAGGAACCCTTGTTTTAAAGATAACTAATTCGGTAATCCTGAAATTTTTGTGTCCAACAACCTTTCAAATGTTCATGATTTTTTATATTTTTCCTGAAGAAGTAATTCGATAACACTATGTTCTACATGAAAACCACATGTATTTCAACTTTCTAGCCACATGTCTGTACTAGGTCGCATTTACTCCCATCCCAACCTGACAGGGACTACGCTACCATGCAACACTTGTTTAAGAATAGTAAGTTTTTATATTAATTTAATTTTAATTATTTTGTTTAATTATTTAAATTAGCTAATTAATATTTTTTACTATACTTATTAATTTAGTGTTATATATATAAATATTTATTGTCATTATTATTATTATTATCAGAAGAATATGACATTTCATTTCAAATTTATCTACTTTAAACAATAAGTAAAAAAAGGTAAATAATTTTTTTTATACAAGAACATTTCCTTCCTATTCTATATATATAAACACACATTTTCTTGCTAGGGAAAAAATTTCTAAGTATTTCAAGTTTTATGGGAATTAAACAAAATGTCTATGCAATATGTTTTAAAAAAGATTGCATGTATGTATAATTAGTGCAAAAGAAAAACATGTATATGCTTTATGAAAATCTTGGGGCTCCCTAACTCTGACAAGATACCATCTATGATTTATAGATACTTAACAAAAAGGTATAGAAACATTATAGGGTCAAACAAAGTGTTAGCAGTTAGTTCAAAAAACATTCAGCACTATCATCCATCATTTTTGAAATAGTGAGAAGTTTAAATCTAAGACTCGTGAAAATAAGAGGTAAGGTGTCCCTGATGTGACTCATTGATCTCCCTAGTTCCTTATTGTTTCTCCAAGCATTCCTTGGACAACCTATCAACATCATTTTTTTTTTCTTTATATAAATGTGCAAAGGTAATGCGAGAAGTGATAGATTCTAAATTCTTGATGTCTCGAAATAATTTCTAAAGCATAAATTCGTCAAAATAAAGTCCCCTTTCATCCATTGTATCACTAAGAGGGAATCACCCAAGCTTTAGATCTGAGAGATCCCTTTTTCTGGAGCATGAATTAGAACCATCTCGAGAGATGAGAGTTCGTTATAGTTATTTCAAGGACGAAAAACCCATATTTGAATCAAAAGAAATGGTTTGGGGAGAGAAAAATAATTACCCTAAATCCTCTCTTTGGTGGATTTCTTTGTTAGGCTCCACTGAAGAAAGCCAAGATGATTGATTCAATTATATGATGTTTTTATGTTAATGACAAGGAGGGATAGTGTATAATTAAGGAAAGGCACTTAGTATATTGAGACTTTGAGAAGAACCCTTAAAAAGGCAGGGTGTCCTTACCGTAAAAAATATTTTCATTTCTGGGGATCCATATTCCCCAGGCTAAGATAAGGGAAAGATATTTTGAATCTCATGTGTCCATTTTATATGCCATTTCTTTAATCCTTCTTCTATAGAATCTCCTTGCCAAATGTTTTGTAGTTCAATAACACCTTCAATTTCTTTCCAGACCTGCTTTGAGAAAGGGCAGGAGAGAATGAGATGTTTATTTGTCTCCAAGTTTGTTTGATAGAGGTTGCATCTATCTAGGCCTTTAAAACTTCATTTTTTAAAATATCCCTCGTGAAATCCCTATTATTGAGGAGAATCAACATAAAAAATAAAGTTTTGCTGGTAATTTATATTTCAAGATAGATTTCCACCACTGGGTTAGTGGTTTATTTTTTCCTTCTAAGGCTAGGGCATTGTAGCCAACTTGTGCTTGTATCCACCAAAAGGATTCAAGGAATAGAGGATTTCATCCTCTTGGTTAATGATAATGATACTTCATTTTTGGAGACAATTTGTATAGGGTTTCCAAACCTAAAAATACTCATTAGGTTCTATATCTCTGCATGAGAGCCATTGTTGTGGTTTGATGCTTACAACTTGACCACTAACAATGTGATGCATGGTATAGTATCATTTATATATAAGGTATTAAATGAGAGGTAAGGTTATATTCTTCAAGTTATTTCTCCTTATCCATGGGTTAAGAAAACCTATACCTCATCCCCCTTTCCTACCCTCTAAATTAGCCAATTCCTAATGAGAGGAAAGGGTTCCATCGTGGATTTCCAAATGATACAAGAGTTCTGATATTTTTTATTGGGAAACCAAATACATTCCTCGATATAGTTGGGGGAAGATACTTGTATTTATTTATTTGAATGCAAAGGCCTTGTCACTACAAGGGTATTTAAAAAAATTTGGCTGCAAAAGCTTTGGAGAATTTTTTTTTTTTGGTTTAATCTCCAAATGCCTTGGAATTTCAGAACAACGATATTTTTGCAGGGTACCGGTTCCATTCCCTTATTTTTCCAAGCCCATGAACATATGAAATGACAGTATAGTGTCTAATCCAGTAAAGTGTTCCTTTTGGGATTTAGGAAAGAGACATCCAATAGACTAAAATAGCCTTGGGGGCAGATTTAATCAGGACTAAATTTCCACCTTAGGAAAACCATATGTTGCACTAAGTATTCAACTTTTTTTAATCTTGATATGAGTCACTACCAATCACCTTTGAGGTAAATATTATCTTTTATATGGAATACAAGTTATTCAAAATCTTTTTCAAAGGTTGTTATCATAAAGGGGAAGAGATGGATTAAATAAATCGTATCATGCTCAAAACAGTTGTGGTAGGTTACCATATACTTGGATGAGTATATCAATATTACCATATATATACTCAAGAGATCCAATATCTTTTCAATATTATCCACCATTATTTTTTATCCCAAAAAAATAAGCATGTCATTGACTAATAGTAAATGTGAAATAAAACATGAACTACTAATTAAGATACCTTTAAAAGAACCATTTGTTGAGGCTTCCCTAAGAGCTCTACTAAGTCCTTCAACAATGAGAAGGAAGAAAAGAGGGAATAGTGGGAACCCCTATCCAACTCCTCTTATAATATTGAAGAATGGTGAAGCTTCCTAATTGATTAATATTTGAAAGAAAATGAACTTATGAATCCCATTACCCATGCCACAATGTGTAGATTGAATCCCTAGTGAATGAGAATGCGATGGAGAAAATTCCATATAGCTCTTTCAAAACCCTTCTTAGGTGATACATTTCTTGAAATAAAATCATTTTTCCATCAAGCGGTGATTTTTGATATGATTTCATAAATGCTATTTCATATTGAGATGGATTGTCTTCCTTTGGTATAAGTTCCATGAAAGTGGTGTTAAAGGTTACCATAATTCTTTTAGATTTTCTTGAGGCATCCACTACCCAAAAAGATCCTTCTCAATGAAATCATAACAACTAATAAAAAATTCAATGGGAATTTCATATAGACCAAGAAATGTATCCTTTTAAAATATTTTTATAGTTTAGAGTAAATCTTCTTTTCCCACCTCTTCCATGAGATTATGATTATCTTTAGGATCCACAAATCTAGGAAAGAAACTAGATAATATGATGATGGAATATATCATGGCACAATTGTCCTCTTCAAAGATATTTTTACAGTAATTAACCCCCTTAGCAATAATGTCAGGGAATTTTTCAGCACATGTCCAGTATTATCTAGCTATTGTTTAAGACACGTTGATTTTTTTAATGTAATTGGAATAAAGATGGAAAAAAATGGTATTGTTATCACCTGCCTCAAGCCTGATCATCCTTCTCTTGACATTCCACTCTCTCTCTTTATCCAAGATAAAATTCCTTCATTTGTTTTCAAGTTGGATAATCTCATAATTTTAAAAGTCGGTTAAGAAAGCAAAACCTTTCGAAGTTAGCTTGGATTCCTATGCTTTTATTGCTTCCCTAAGGACTCTATCACGTTATCTGTTTTCTATTTTGACCATTAGATTTCCAATTTCTTATTTTTTTTCATATTTTGATGGAATTGGATGGCCTTTTATTCATTGAAATAATTACTGAAGTGTATCCATGCATTGTTTAAAGTTTGAATGAAATCTTCTTCTTTGAACCATTCAGGGCTCAACTTATAGGGGCTTGGTGGCTTCCTCTATGAACATGCCACTTCCAATAGAACTACTTTTTGGTTAGATTCCCTTACAAATAATAACCATTTTCGAATTTTGAGAACTTCCTCTAATAAATCTTTCAAAACCAAAAAGTCATCCATTAATTTTTGCATCCTATCCTCTCATATTCTTCAGTTTGTCCAAGTTGGAGTGAGCTTTAATAGATTAATATGTAGAAGACAAACTTGTTCCACATTCTTGATGAATAAATATAATAGATAATCGACTTTGTCTATAGGACCCCATATTTGAGATGCACCTAGAGAAAAATTTAAGTCACCTCTTAGAATCACCATCATTCCTTGATCCATGGACTAATAAAGAATTGTTCATAGAATTTCATTATATCATAGTAGGATTCACAAAGGTCATGGTGAAAAGGGAGGTCCATATCCCTGAAGAAAATCCATTGAGTTAGAAAGGGTGAAAATTCCAATCGTCCACCTTGTCACTAGCTCCATAAATCATCCTATGGATTTAGAAAAAATGAAAGAACAACCCTTTAATATCTTAGAGAGATATTTTATAGAATTTTCCCTTTTCGTCATTAGTTCTTTGAGATAGATGAAGAAAGGTTTTTTATTTTCAATCCCCTTTTTAAATGCTATTTCTTGGAGGTATTTTCTGTTGGGTATGTGTTATATTCTTTGCACGAGTAGTAGTGTCTGAGCATCTACGTCGGGCGCGCAGGGGGGTTAGAGGGGGGGCCGCTAGGCCCCCCCTTAGGGGGTGCAGGGGGTTCGGGGGCAGTGCCCCCAATTTTTTTTTTTAGGCCGACAGATTTCCGCCGGGTCGACATATTTCCAGGACGACATATTTTCGGGACCACATGATATTTAGGTGGTTTTTCGACACATGGTTTTTTGCCGATGGTTTTCTATTTCTGGTTAAGGAATTAGGTTTTTGGACTAATACAGGTCGTTGGGTTAGGATTTTGGATGCCTTTGGCTCCTATATGTATATTGTATTGTAAACAATGTAAAACAATGTATGAATATAATATATGCTGGTTTTCCCAGTTTAGGTTTCCAGGTGAAAAATCTATGTGTAATGTTTGTAGTTTCCATTGTATCTTTTCTGTTCTTTTCTGAATATCAGCTTCCAGTAGATATTGTACAAGGTTAGAATTTACATTTTCCATCCCTATACCATTTAGTGTTAAGAAAATAATTTTAAAACTTCATTAGGGGAATATGCTCTAAGCACCATGATTATTGATTGTTGTTTGCAAATTTTTACTTCATATTTGGCTTCCTTCTAAGCCATAAAGAGGTAATATTTTTTTCATCTTTTTCTAACCTGGGGGTTTTCTCTTATGGGTATCCTAAACCACTATCAAAACCAAGTCTTCAAAGTCCCCATGTACATTGTTCCGAGGTATAATATTTTACTTCAAAATCTTAGAAGAGGGGGATCCTTTAAGGGATTATGACATTAGTAATTTTTTTGGATAGGGAGGACATGAGTCTATAGGCATGGATATCACATAGAGAGTTTCTCTTATTCATTCTAGGGGAATAAACGAGGGAGGATGAGATTTTGAGAGACTAGATAAACTGGAGAGGAAATATCCTTGATTTTTCCCCAAATTGTTCCCTAATAATATCTCCCATGTTCCAAAAATAAATTGACTAGAGGAAGTTACAAGGGAAAGGGGAGGAGAAAGCTTCTTTCCTAGTACCATCATAGTCAAAGTGTCTTTCTATGAAGAGGGAATTAAGGGGGGGAACTTTTTTCTCATGAGAGGGTTTTTTTTCTGAGACATCTATGGAGGGTGAATCTTCCATAAGGGTGTCTTGAAAATTTTCAAAGGGAATTTTTTCCTATTGAGTAGGAAGAGAAACCTTGGTAGATGGATCTATCTTTCAAACCCATACCTTCCTTGTGAACTAGAGTGAGTAGTATTTTATAAGGTTCCCATACTCATGGCATCTCCCATGAATGATTATGGTGTCTTCTAATCCCTTAGATAGGTTGAGACCCACCATAATTCTATCCACCCCAATATATCGTGTTTCACAAAAAGAGTTATCCACTTCATAATAAATACCCAATTAATATTCAACTTCTTTGAAAATTTCCTTATACTGAAGGATCAGAGGTAGTCATAGCATATGAACCGACACAATTTGAAATTGAATTCGTTTGAGTAGACAATGAAATTCATGTGCCATTTCTTGACGTATAAGGACCGAGAACCCCATTTCCAACATTTTTGTAGAATCTAGTTTACATCCTCAAAATCGCGAAAAGACCGGGCTAGCCATCCCTTCACTAACACAATAATTATCGATATATCTCTTAACGGGACCTTGAAGTTATGTTATTTCAAGGATTTAAGTTAGACTACATCCATTATCCTTCTCAGGAATCTACAAAAAAGTGAATACTTCTTAAATTCTATAATTTTGATAAGAATCATGATGTCACCTAGAAAGATCATTATAGTATTAGTGCTTTTCTTGATACACTTCCTCCACTTTCATGGGTTACCTAGTCCTGTTGATCCCAACCCTCCTTTTGTATATTTTTTGGGATCATAGGAAGAATAACCACTCATAAGATAATCTATTAGGTTTAAGCTGATGAATCCATGGCATTGGTATCCATTACTACTTCCTTCATTGTAACTAGAACCAAGTGTTCCTACCATCAAGTCGAGATGAATTATAAAAACAAAGGATTATAGGTGGGAATGGTTCCTCTAAGGTGTTATTAATTTTCCCATCTTATCTATATATTGGAGTAGATCTCCCATGCATGATGTATCTCACTTGGATAAATTACCTAAAGTGTCTCCATGTGGGATTTGAAAGCAAGTCTAGGGAGATGTATGGGAGGCCATCATAGCTAACTGATGTCCTGATTCAAACCTGTGATTCTCTCCCTAAGACAATATATTCACATTACCTTTAAATATATTTAATTCAATGTGTGTACCTACCTACCTAAGAAATATAGGTATTTAAATAATTGAGTGGTTTGGGCCCTACATGAGTCCCACTTAGTATGAGAAACTATATATCCTACACCTCATAAACAATAAATAAAAGATGGTAAATAAAATTCCTTATATAGGAACATTTCCCATAACTTCTTATACTTACATAAGTACATACATATATTTGAGAAAAAAATTATATATTTTCTATTTCATAAAAGAAATCAAAATATACATAGAATGGACTTGATAACTCCAAAATGAGTATTGTAGGTTATGAATAAACCCAAGATTTTTTCATCCAATAAGACAAGATTACATATATTCTTTAGAAAATGCCCCAATATAACCAAAAGAGGTAACATCACATCAAGGAAAACCTTCATAAATACAAGTATTGTATGTTAAAACAAAGAAAGGACCAAGTCCAGTCGAGGATCTTCCTCCACATCAAACTAAACCTTCCAATCAACAATCAAAAGAGAGGATACTACACTTATGGGATATCCTCATTTCCTTGGAATTATTTTCAAACAAAGATCCCTTGACGTAAAGCTATTGCCTCCTTGGAAAGTGCATCAATCTTATGATTAAATTTCCAATAAACATGTTCTATAATAACAGAGTCATATGCTTCCTGTAACTCTCTAATTATGTGTTTCCAAGGTAAAAAATATAATATGACCAACTATAATATCCCTTTGAACTAATCCATTACTAATTTAGAATCAATAAACACCTGTATATTTCTTATACCCTTGTCTCATGAAAAAATTAAAATCACCAAAAATGCGATCAGTTCTTCCTAGTTATTGGTTTCAAGCCCAAATTTGAATTTTAAATGGAAAATGTGATCATAAGTAAGATATAAAACAATTCCATCTCCAAAACTACCTGGTACCCCCTAGAACACACCATCGAAGTATCCCCAAGATACTTACAAGTTGAAAGAACAATATCTAAGAGGTATGAAAACCTTTCTAGGAGCCTTTGTCTTCTATTATATAAATGATTCTCAAAATTTAAAAGCTACAAATGAGGGGTAGCCTCCCTTGTCTTAAAAAACAACCCAATTCATATCCAACCAAATACCCCAAATGACATAACAATGGAGATCCATTAGGGGTTTTATAGATGGGTTATTCTCCAAGGCCTTGAGACAATACTCCATTGATACTTGATTTCATGTTCCTATACAATTCAAATATTGAAGCACCTCTTTCCAAACCTACGCTACAAAAGAGAACAAAATTTGAGGGTGGTCCACTGACTCCTCTTCAACCTTATAGAGGATGCACTTTTTAGGGCCTTGACAACCATTTTTTTGACCATTTCTCTAGTTAAACATTATATTTTCTAGCACCAACCACATGAATATATGCATATTCAAATGGGATTTCCATTTCCAATCCAATCACCACCACTAATTTTTATCACCTGTGAAAAACCCAAAAGAAAGAGCTTTGTAACTAAACTTTGTTTAGAGAGAAATTGTAGCTTTATTCCATGAACAAACTAGTTCATCCTCATTACCATGTAGACATAATGCATTATGAGAGAGAAGTCAAATATATGAGTGTCATTCTGCTAGAAAGTCTCCATGCAAACCTAATTCCTCCACCAAAATCCAATTCTGAACCCATCTATCCCAAGTTCCTTGCACCCCTATGTTTCCTATAGCTATGAGCCCTCTTTCCCATAAGAGAGTTTTCATATCACTAGAAAGTATGAAATTTCCAGAAACACGAACCCACATATCTTCCCCTATCCTAACATGATCCCCTCTACCAATGCTCCAAGTCACTGATTCACCTATCACCGGGAAGGATCAAGCCAACCACACACACACACACACACACACTTACCTAATAAATATAGGTAATTTACTTAATTGAGTGATTTTGGCCCCTACATTAGGACCACTTGGCATAAGAAACAGTATATGATGACAATGATGATAATGATGATTATTAATGTCCACTGAGAACAATTGGTCTATCGGACCTTAGGAAGGTAAGAGATTACTTTGATTCCCTTAAAATTGTATTTTTTTGCTCACAAAGGATTGAGAGAAGCGTTCCAAGATCACCATAGTTTTGATGACTTAGGAGGTTAGGAAGGTCTATTATGTGGAAAATATTTTTAAATTGGAATCTAATTTAGGAATAATCATGAATCATGTAAATATAAGAGGAAGTGTTTTTCATCTTCAACCCTCTTAGTGTCACAAAGATGGTAGATTCTTTCATCCCACGGTGTTTTTGGAATTGTCCAATACACAATTTCACTATGTATCTCGTGAGAGTTTCTTATTATTTTAGAAATGTTTATTTTATTCTTTTAGCTTCTCAAAACTGAGAGGTATTTTTGATCTTCTAAATTAGGGTTTACCACCTCCTTGTAGTATCTTAGTTTCCTTTTATCCTCTAATTCTTTATCACACCACATATTCTCCTTAAATTTAGCAGTGATAATATTTGTAATATTATTTGTATTCTTCATCATGACTTCTTCTTGTATTCCCTAATGATTTAGCCAAGATTTGACATCATTATGACATCCTCTCTTGAGTCACTCGTGGTTTTGGCTAGAGTTTGAAGCAATTTTGGGGAGCCACTTTTCGTCCATGTTTTTTATCTTGTTCTTGTAAGTTAGATATCTAATAATAGAAATGCTCTTGATGGGGGAAATACTTGCTTCTATTAGGAGAATAGGATAGGGTGTATTTCCCTTAATTTTGAGATTATAAGTTATAAAATTCTTTTCGATATGTTCTATCTTTCTCCGATATTCTATACAGATACTGCAACCATAAAATTCACATCCATATAAGATGACTAAAGTGAAAACTGTGTGAAATAGGCATTTTTTGTTTTCCCAAAGCCAAAGGTCCATTGATTTACAATTATTTTCAATCCCATAATAATATTTCCACCCTCCATTTAACCTTTTCTAAATTCTATAGTTCCAATTGAGTTTGTGATGAATATTGATTCCAAGATATTTGTATGAAGGAACTTCCTCCAAGCTATTGTTTTCATATACAAAATTATTGTAAGTGATATTTTTGGATTTAATCATCATACACCTCTTTAATTTATGGAATCTTATTGATATTTGTTTTTAATACAAAAAAGGTGCACAAACCCTTTTTATTTTCAATTTCCTTACTAAATTGTTATATGTTCTCTTAGGGTTTTCTCTTATGGTGCCATTTCATTAGTTTCATTACAATATTTTATTCAACTAATTGACAACAAAACTTCATGGAGTAAATAAGGAAAAATTCCTCTATTTATATTTGATTTCGCCTACTGTAGCGCAATCTAGCTCCTTTAATTTCCATTTCCCAAACTACATTTTATTCTTTCTTCCAAACTAAGATCTTATCGAGCTTCCTAGCTCCAAAAAACCTTTGGGTTTCCTATCCCTTTGTGCACATACTCCAAGAACCACAAAAATGAGAAGACCAATATTCAAACAATCACCAATCAATGCAATAGTTCAATGCAATAGATGCAAAATAGGTCAATCCTCTTTTCTCCTTTTCTAAATGTTTTTCTTCCAAAATAAAGTGACCTCTCAGCATCCCCCAATAGTACTTCCTTCCCTCTATTTATCAAACTCCCATCCCCATTTTCCAAAGTCTTTTCAACCACCGTCGTTAATGGGTCATCAACCTCTTGTTGTAGATTCTAGGAAAAATATTAATTAAGATAAAATAATAATAAAATAGAATGCAAAGTCTTTTTTTTCACGCTAACTTATTAATGAAATATGACATTTTCCCCCAAAATGGACAACAACCCACATACTCATTTAATTCATAATACCAACCAATTATCAAAGTCAATGGGGATATTTAGTACTACTATATATTTATATGTATGCAATATAATTTCCATAATCATTAAACTATTCATTAAATAATTAATAGTCAATTTTAGTAATTAATAACCATAATAAGAGTGGCTCATCTAATCCTAAGCAACATTCTCAACTAACTTTGAATCATTGTTCCTCCCTATTCTACTTTCATCATCCATATTCTATCAATTTTTTTGTTGCAATATGTTGGAACATTGACTATATCAACCTAATTTACTTCCCTAATAGGCAACTAGTAGTTGTCATAACACATCTAGAAAAACATCACATCCCTCTCATTAGTCCAAATTGTGAAATTATTGAACTTCCAAATTTACTAAACATTTTTAAAAATTAATAACTAACTTTAATGTCAATTTCTAAATGGAAAAGGAAAACCTATTCCTTTCGGAGGCATTAAGAAGCTATAAAATTTTCCTAAAGTTGAATTGGAGGATGATATTTAGTTCAATTCATTTTTCGTGCCTCTTTAACACATTTTAGTTTTGTTACCTGATAAAGATCTTTTGAACAATTGAATAAGCAATTTTGTTTAATATTTTTCTTTTTAATATTAATTAGTTGTATTTGTAAACCTTTGTTACATAAAATTTAAACGTCGATAGTCAAATCATTCGGCAATATGCTCTAACCTATTAGGCCTTAACTAGGCATCCACTCACAATTATTAAAAAATAATGTTAACAAATGGAGCAGATCACAAAAGATCCAGAAAACAGTAATATGAACGGGAAAACAGTACTATGAATGTTGGAGGCAGCTGTTTTGAATATTGAATGTGATAGGGTTAGTAGAAAAAATTGTATTTCGTTAATAGGTGAATATGAAAGGTTGGATATTGATGTTAATGAATACGTCTACGAACAAATAATCGAGCCATCAATTCAGCATTATAAATAGAGATGAATGTACCAGCCTTTTGATATGCTGTGGAATTCAGTTGCTGTGTTGTGCTGTAGTTGAATTCTATTCAGAATGTCGGGGACGGATGGTGAGGTGAGCGTTGGGAGCCTTTCGGATGTTGCGGAGTTCTACGATCAGTTCTCGGGCGGGTGGGAGCAGGATCGGGGGGAGCACTTGCACTTCGGTTTCTACGACATCCCGACAATCTTCTCGATCACAGAGCGGCCACCGTCAGAATGGTCGAAGAGACTCTCAAATTTGCGGCCATTTCTGGTTAGAAATAGCCATACCATTTTTTATATCATCGTTCTTTGGTTCGTTATACAATTATTGATTTGATTTTAGGCAGTTTCATTGATGGAGTGATAGTTAGATTGTTTGTTTTTTTAGGTTGTTGATTGATGGATTAGTCTTGAGAGTATCGGTTTTGTAGTATGTACATCCGAGAAGTGAGCGGTTCGGAGTGAGATTTCGATTGTTAATAGACGTGAATGTTTTATGTTGAATGTTTGTTGTGTTGAAGATGAGAAGTCGAAGAGGCCGAGGCGTGTGGTGGACGTGGGGTGTGGAATGGGAGGGAGCTCCAGGTATTTGACTAAGAAGTATGGAGCCCATGTTGAGGGCATCACCCTTAGCACATGGCAGGTTCAAAGGGCCACCGCCCTTACTGCTGCCGAATGTCTCAGCGATAAGGTTTGGATAATTTTTAACCACAGGCTAAGCTAATTACCATCGCTAGTAAGGGTAACCTCAGCTGGGATATTTCAACCTAGATTCGAATTAATTTATCCAGGTTCCAATATTTTGAGTTTTCTACCCCAAAACTGGAGTTTAATGTGCCCACGTTTGCAAAGGTTGTTTTTCAAGTGGCAGATGCATTAGACCAGCCTTTTCCAGATGGGCACTTTGATCTGGTATGGGCAATGGAGAGTGGGGAGCACATGCTGGATAAAAAAAAGGTGGGTTAAGATTTGTTTGCATTTTTTATATTTTTAGAGTAATTGGAACATATAAATTAATCTGAAATCTGAATTTTTTTGTTGGTTAAATTGTATTTTTGAATGTATAAAGTGATTCAGCTTATGAAAAATCCCTAAAACACTAAAATTATATAAACTCTACAAGTTAAATTTGCAGTTTCAACCAGTTAAATTTGCAGTTTTAACAGTTTTCAAGCATATATATTGTATTACTTATTATGCAATTCCAAGCATACTAAGCGATGTCTATGCTTTGATTTTAACAGTTTAAAATTTGCAGTTTTAACAGTTTTCAAGCATATATATTGTATTACTTATTATGCAATTCCAAATATTGTATTACTTATTATGCAATTCCAAGCATACTAAGCGATGTCTATGTTTTGATTTGTTTAACAATTTATGCAAGAGTTGGTCCGAGTCTGGTGGTTCGATAATAATAACGACCTGCTGCCACAGAGACCTCTCGAAAGGGGAGACCTCTCTGCAGCCTAGCGAGAAGGTATATGAATGAGCAACTGTGAATTGCGCTAGGACTATAGTCACTATCGCAACTCTTTTTACCATAACTGAATTATTCAAAATGTTCTTTTTACTATAACTACATCATTCAAAATGTTACAAGGCCACTTAGGGGGATCCTTTAGTTTAGTTACAATATATATGGTTGCAACTAAGCCATGTGGATTGCAACTAGGCTATGTGTCTACTTCGCGCGAGACATCAATTAAAACCCATGTGAATGTGAAGATGCAGCAGACATTATGGGGTCTGAACTGGATGCAAATCTACTGAAAAACACTCTCCCACAATTTAGGAAATCTGGACGCCATTGACTGTTTATATAGGGCAAGCTGCATAATCTTTTCCAGTTCAGGGAGAGGCATGCGCTCTGACATTGCAATTTTTGAATTGACATCAGGAGCTCTTGGACAAGATTAGTCGTACATGTTGCCTTCCTGCTTGGTGGTCCACTACTGACTATGTGAGGATGGCAAAAGCTTGGTCCACTACAAGCTTTCTCACCACAGGTGAAGTCATGGTTTTACTGTGAAACAATGCAAGTAACATAGTTGAAATTGAAATAGATTGCATTCATTACATCTGTGATTGATTGTATCCTTTTGCAACATAATATCAATACTGCAGACTGGTCAGAAAATGTAGCTCCATTTTGGTCATCAGCAGTAAATAAAGTCAGTCCGATTCTCCTTGAATCTGGTAAGGTTTCTTTTACTCCAATCTGCTTTCATGGATGGTCCTCACTTTAATTTGGTCTCTCAGA
>ML782014.1:401982-426093 GCA_009831015.1 Picea engelmannii | reverse complement strand
CTCACACTCATACATTCTCTCTCTACCCCCTCCTCCCTATATCTCTCTCCCTCCCTCTCTTTATCTCTCCTCTCTTTCTCTCCTACATCTACCACCGTTTTCTCTCTCTCATTGTTAGTATCACTCTCACTATATCCCCCTCCCTCTCTCTCCTTACTCTAGGCCTCCAAACGATTAATTATAATCTCACTATCTCTCCGCCTCCAAACGATCCTTTCAATTTGGTTGCACTGCAATCTCATAATCTCTAATCCTCCAAATGGTCATAATGTCCAATTCATTTGTTTCCATTCCTCCAAATATCTTGTCACCAAACCCATAGCTTGACATATACCATGACCTAGACCACCACATAGATATAGATATAGATTTAGACATTGACCTAGAGTTTGATGTAGATAATGACGTAGACCCCCCTAGCTCCATCTAAGCATAGGTGTAACTTATACTCAATCCTTAACCCCAACTTAACTTGAGCCTTGAGTGCACTATGAATATACCTTGTCTATAACCATTTCAGTCACATCACCCACATCTTGGTTCTTTAAGCATTGATCTATGCTTGGAAACATTTTAAATCCTAACCCCTTATGCCTTCGTTGTCTCCACCCCCCTATACAATTTTATTCATAAAATTTTTTGGAGGATATTAAATGTTATATCTATTTCATTAAGAGCATGCATGTGCTCTTGTGATTAAATGAGTTGGTTTTTTATGCTCAGGAGGAATGCACATGTGTTCCTAGAAAACACACATTCTTTAGTGTGCACATGTTCTAAGAAAACGTGCATGTTGCTGATGGGAATTTTTTGGTGCCAAGCACACCCCAACTCATCTATCTCATGGTTGAGAAAAAATGTGAAAAATTCAAACAAAAGCATCTTGGACAGACATGTTTTACTTTTTTAAGTGTTCTTGCTAGATTCATAAATAATTTTTTGTTATTTCCAGAGCATTGCAGGAAAATTTAGAAGACAACTGTGTCAAGTGCAATTGGAACTGTTGTTTGTATGTAATTGTTTCTTCTTGGAATTGGAAGACAATTTTTTCCAAGTGCAATTGAAATTGTTGTTTGTATCTTCTTGTGTCTTCTTGGAATTGGAATAAAAATTTGTGGAAGACCGATTGGAATTGTTGTTTGTATCTTCTTGTTTCTTCTTGTACTTGGAAGACAAATTTGTCCAAGTGCAATTGGAATTGTTGTTTGTATCTTCTTGTGTCCTCCTAGAATTGGAAGACAATTTTTTCCAAGTGAAATTGGAATTAGAATTGGAATTGGAATTATTATATGTGTCTTGTTTTGTAATACAAAAATGAATTTCTCCACTTCGTTGTGCCTTATTACATAATACAAATACAAAATTTTGGTGGGTGTTTGGAAGCCAATTCTTATCTTTAAACATGGGGAACCACCGTATTCGAGAAAGAAAGTCCTCGAGAAAAAATAAATCGATCGAAAAGGTAGAAGACGAAATAGAAAAAGAAAAGTTGTGCGTGTCATTGTAGTCTTTCACATGAGGTAAATCCAATTTCTAGTTTAATAGATGTCGCTAATGTTTCTCCTCCATCACCAAAAGAAAATCACAAGAGTTCATTAAAAAGAAATCCAAACAATATCTCATCAATATAACTTTTGTGGATGAACAGACGATGGAGGATTTTCTTGGAGCTGATTATACAATGGATGAAATTAGAGAAGCAACAGGTGTACAACATTGCAGTGAAGAAGATCATGTGGTGAAATCTCTTATTGGATAGTCAAATGTTCCTTCTCCTCCCATAGTTTATCTATTTGTGATTGAAGGGGAAAGAACAACAGCAATGTTAACTCCACAATAGGGAGGTCAAGAGTCCTAGAATAGGGGTTCATCATCCCTACCTTGATTTAGCAATTCACAACAAAGTACACCTAAACAAGTTTAGTTCAATGAAAGTGGTCTACAATCACTTGAAGTTAAGTTACCTAACCATACTATTTGTTATCACTCTTATAAAATTATTCAACAATAATTTTATCCAAAATCTGATGCTGCTAAATGTAAATTATTTTTATCTTTGTTAAAATATAGAAGTTTGACTGTTGTTAGGAGAATTTTAGGCACTAAAACAGTCAAAAGTGTAGAAAAAAGTCATCATATAGTACGAAACCTTGTATATTATTTTCAAAGAATTGGTAATAAGTCTTGTTATAAAGACCGCAATGCAACCCGACTTGTCTTTTCCTAGTCAATTGTTAGCAACATTACAAGAAAACAGTGTTTACTACAACAAACCTCTCACCTCTTGAAATGCAATGTCAAAACCCCGAGAAATTATTCTCATAGAAGAGATAACCTTGATATAGGTTCCCCAATAGATTTGTTTTCCTTCACTGGAAGGCTACCTTGTTCTGACATGAAGTTAATTGGAGCGATTAAGGAACTAGTTCATGATTTTGGCATGATAACACAAGCCCCTCTTCCAACCAAAAAGATGTACTAAAATTGAGAAGGGGAGATAGGGACCGTAAACCCCATATTAAATGATATATTGACATTACATAGATAGAATTTTATGAGAGATTTATAACATTACATAGTGCACTTAACTTAGGCCAAATATATTTCCATAAATGCAAGCCTTGGTTTGTTCGAATAAGCACAATTCATAACACGTGTTGTTTTAGATATCACATTGAGTATGGTTATTATTATGACACAAACACACACATATATATCATGTTTTTCACAACACCCTTTTGTAGGAATGCCTAGTTATATTGCCACCATCATCATCTAGAGACTTTATTCACAACATCTTGTGTACAAGTCCAGAGAGTTTTACATTTTATCAAAATGCATGATTATATGGGACATTCCCTAGGCGCAGTGGAATGAGATTACTAAGAAACTGCATCCATGTAAGTGATGAGTATGAAATGGGGAGGGAGGAGATTGCCTTGCAAAGCTTTAAATATGTGACATATGATATTGATGGGGGACAAGAAAGAAAAAAGATAAATTTTGTTACTTTCCAAGTACGAGTTTGTGACTTCATTAAGGACTTCATTGAAAAGACAGGATATTATTTTCATAATGTCCATGTGTCTTGATAGAAAGATGATCATTTTAGAATATTTAGAAATGCATTTACTATTGGTACTGTGTTATCAATGGTTTATTTTTCTGAGAACCACACCCTTCAACTGCAAAATGAAATTTAAATCCAATACTATCACTCAGAGCAAGTCAACATAATGATACATATCACATACAGGAATGGACCAGATGATAATGAACAAAACAGAGTTATATTGAAAGAGTATCACTTCTACATAAGTGATAATTAGTGCTATGACTTAGCCTATGTACAACATTGTTTTTAGTTTTTCTTAAATCACCTTAAGGAGAAGAACATATATATGGATCAACATTGGATTTCGTCAGATGGTTGCGCAGGTCAGTTAAACAATGCTCGCATAGTTCAATGGTTGTGTATGTTTCACAAAACACTAAAGGTACCAGACATTTGGAACTATTTTGAGTCCCAACACAGGAAAGGAGAGCATGATGGAGTAGGTGCATGCATAAAAAGAACATTATGTAGAAAAGAAATGAAGTTCACTACTACTTCCCTCGTTCGAGATGAAAAATCCATTGTTGAATGGTGTTCTTCAGTAATGGGAGAGGGAACAAGAACTCATGAAGACCAATCACACAAGAAAGGACATGTACATATATATTTTTTGGAGGTGGTTGATGTAGATCGATCATAGTGGTATGAATTCAAAACAATCTAAGGCACTCGTGGATTCCATTTAGTTAGAACATCAGACTGCTTTCTTTCAAGTGTGTGTTCTTAATAATTCCATTGCCACTTTTTTGGCCACCAAGTTCTTTCATTCACCCACACCTAAAACAAAATATTTTCAACCCAACAATCCCTTTTTAGCCTGATAATTATATGAAATAAATGTCTCTTTAGACATATTACATGATAGCCAAGAATCCACATCACCAAAAAAATTCATTTTTATCTATGCAAAATGTACCTTGTTGACATTTTCCCTACATGGTCACAATGTCACTTAAACAACATTATAGTGAAGGTCTACTCATAAAATGTGACATGTATTTCAATTTAGAAATGTTACTCTTATTAGTTTATTAAGTAATGTAAAAAAGATTTTTTTTACATCAAAAAACTCTAGCAATCAAAACACATGACTAGTAGATCTTGATATCAAAGCAAAACATGACTAGACCTAGTAGAATATTTTAGACATATGAATTTTGGTTATCATAGTTAAGGTTATTTTTGTATCAATTCACATCAAGTAGGAATTACATAAGTCATTTGGTGATTATTAATAAAGGAATAAATTTAGAAAATCAATGTGAGTAGGGGTTGGTTCAATAGTCATTGAACAATCAATATTTTTTTATTATGTGAAGAGAGAAGAATAATAAATCCCATGTAGGAATCACTACTAAATTTGAACATTTTTGCGACGAAGTTTCGTCAGAATAGGGTCGTTGTTGCGACCAACATGATTTTTTTTTTTGTTGGAATCAATTCATCGGTCTAGCGACCACACACGGATCTTTGTCGGTCTAGCGACTAGGAAAAGAATCCTATTCACAATAGGGAAAAATTACACTTCATCGGTCCATTGACCAAGATTAGTCAGTCTAGCGACCAACTTTAATCGCAAGCCTTGCTAGCATCTCTAAGTAAAACATAACCTTGGTCACTCTAGCAATCATAATTAGTCGGTCTAGTGAAGGATGTTAGTCGGTATAACGACTAATATTAGTCGCAAGAGCGACCAACACAACCCTGGAAAACTCAGTCAATAAACCATGGTTAATTGGTAGAACGACGAATATTAGTTGCTAGATTGACCAACCCTGAAGCTAAAAAGGTCAAACAAAAGACGAACAAGTAGTCACTAGAGCTACAAAGTTACATACTTTACGACCAAATGGTTATACAAGCGATGAACCTGTTCGTCGCTAGAGAGATGAATGTTGGGTTTAAAAAAAAAATAAAAAATGCCATTCACACAGGAATAAGCCCAAACTAGCAAGCTATAGAAGCATACTTTCATTATGTACTTGGGAGATGGCACTGGATTCAACCCCCTAATGGTCAATACCGGTGATCCAATTTACCTTATCATTTCTAGATGTAAGCACCATTGTGATGAGTCTCAATCCATGCTAGGGTATTTAATATCGAGCCTCAAATTGTTGAAGGTGAATCTAGAGCATTAGGTGGAGGAGATTTCATAGTAGCATACCTCCCTTATGGAGTGGTTGCGCACTATTAAATCGAAGGAATTCCTGTTAGATGTGGAAAATCAATGCCTAAGAGAAAAATCCAGGGAACAAGAAGCTCAAATTTAGAAGCTACAACGACATGTAAAGAAGATGGAGCGTGAGCAGTCACCCGGGTTGGAATTCTATAGGCACAAGTACATTTAGAAGTATTCAATGGGTTTTCTCCCAATAACAAATATGTCACTCAATGAGGACCAAAAAATGGATCATCCACATTGTCAATAGGATTAGAGGTCAAATATTACCCATCCACCAACTACTGGAAGCGTTGAAACTAGAGTGCAAGGCCATGGAAATTTTCATGATTTCCTATAAATGATTTGTAGGGTAAAATTGTTTTGTTAGTAGGCCTTGATAGTCCCTCTATTGAAGGTTAGTATCATTAACTTCATACTTCCAGTGACAATGACATGTATAATAGGAATAATAATAGATGGCTTATCTCTCTTAACTATGGAATTTGGGAAAGGATAAAGACATAATAAATGAGAACCAATGCCCTTTTGAATGCCAATGAAACTTATAGTGGAGAAATGAAAAGGCCCTTTTCAAAGAAAGGATGAATATCAAAATATAGTGTTCATTCCCAGTTCTTGGAGGACCAACTGTCATATGGAACATTACAATCAAGTAGTGAACTGTTGTGAATGATCTACTTTCTATGATATGGTAAAATTTTGCAACATGAGCTTTCGAAATAAAATCAAGAATCATGGTTCCCATAACTTGAAAACCAAATACGTACACACCAGTGAAATCAATTTCATAAATCCACATAATTAAAATATGGTCAAATCACACCTAATACTAAAATAATGATAGTTTTCAAAGTCCAGAGTCTAGTATGGATACCAAAAGAAGGTAGAGAGAGAACTACAAGAGTGTCGGTAGTAGAGGACATAAATGAAGTGTTGACACAAAGGGTGGATATCTTATATACACAAACAAAAGGAAACTAGGTCGTTTGTTTTAACATAATGGAGAAGGGACAACTAGTGTTGAACATGACACACCCACCACTCAGAAAAACAAAGTGGAATACTTTTCACACTCAAAGATTGAAATTGTAGATATCCAATTCATGGATGCAAAGATGAATCATCCTCAAAATATAATTGTATTTATACTTACACTGAAATTACAACAAAAGTGTATAACATAGGCGATGACACCAAAGGTAGACATAGATAGTGAAATAATAAGAAAACAATATCACCTTGGAGAGAATTGGTTAAAAAAAGAACACATTCATCAAATGGACAAGGGGTTCTAGTATTAAAAAGGGCATTCCTTCCACTCATAGGGCATGTGGAATGGAATAGGAACCTTGATATTGGATTTTTTTAAATATCCTATTCATAGTCTGGACAAAGACAATACACACCTCATTACTGAACTTAATTGAATGATAATAAGTTCTTCCCATTGCTACAATTAATCACCACACAACACATAAATCTAAATTATGGAATCAACTAGGACTCAAATCCAAATTTAAGAAAAAGATAATTTCTTTATTTATGATAAATAATTATAAGTTGCACTTAACTATAGGGAACATAATTACAATTGTGTGCTTGTCACAGGTTCAAATATATCATTAGCTTGAGGAAATATTTAATGAACAAGTGACCAAAAGAAAAAAACCACACAAACATGGTGACAACAACAATTGCAAGGTATACTTAGATGGAACTTAGTATCTAAATCTAGTTAGAAGGAACATGATCCAAGTTATTGGCTTTAGTCAGTTAATGCCCTATATGAAAAATACAGAGTAGTTTTAGAGACAACCAAACACAATTACAATGGTATGTTGTTCCAGACATTGTAATAAATCAAATGATATATTAATCTCCCCAAAACTTCTAATAATGGGGGACCATGTCAGAGTGCATCTATATCTAGAATAAAAATGGTGGGACTGTCTTTGTAATAATTATGTCAGTCCTAAATTGAGTGCCAAGTTAGTAGCTTTAGTATCTTTAGGGAGATATAGAGATTAGGTCTAGATGTCTTGTGTTAGGCCACTAAGAGTCTAGGATTGATAGGCTTAGGATGTAGGTTAGGTTTAGGGTAGGCCAAGGTATGTAGGGGTAGACTAGGTTAGGTTAGGAGGTTCAAACCTCCTAGGAGGAGCAAAAAGAATATGAGGAGGATGATGAACCTCAGGGTCACTTCATTCAGTGTGTACTACATTGATTTAGGCTAGAAACAATGTTGTCTGGAGAGACATACCTTGGGGATTGTGCCCACCACCATGAATCCTTAACACTCATGGAGTCATCATAACTTTGTCTTCTTAAATTCAAATTTCCTAAAAAAATCATTGATCTCCACATTCATTACAAAATATCATGATAGTCATAAATCAACCAAAAATCACCTTAAACTAGTCCTTAACAAGATCCATACCTTTGAGTGATGGGGTGCCTCCAATGTTTCTCCTCTCCATCCTGTGATTCATCACATGACTTAATTATATTTTAGAATAGTAATTAAAAATGTAACAACCTCTACAAATTAATGACTAAAGACGAATACTTGAATGAGCTTATCTTCGTTTCAAGAATAAATTATTCTCTACTGAACAGGACCAACCACGTCAAGGTGGAAACTCTTTTGGCCCCTTCCCCCTCTCACATCACTCACATTTCCCCATACCCAATACATCTAGATTTTACAACTATAATTAGAAATGAAAGTAACATTAAATGTAAGAAAAAAGCATTCATCACCATGTGCTAAAACAAAAAAATTGAAAGAAAATAACATTCATGACAATCTAGGAAAACAAAATACATTACATTGGACCAGAAATATATTGGATTTATATTAATAACAAAATGTCTAATCATTTATTTTTCTTATTCTTCTTCTTGGTCTCCATGAAAGCACACATTAATTCATCATCATAATTTAACTGATCCCCCACAGTTATTAGGCCTTCTTCAAGTGTTGCATCATCAGTACTCAACACCTCATGCCATGATGAACTTCTAGTATTTCGGCATGGAGGTTGAGGATGTGCATGGGCATCCACTACTGCAAACAACAAAAAAAATCAAGTGATATTGTTATTCACTGTTCCTAGGGAAATTTAACTAATACAGATTTAATTACAATGGTTTATACTTGGATTAGTTAGTGTAGTAGAAACAGTAGTTGGTGACTGCATTGTTGTTTCGGTGCTTGTTAATCTCCGCTCTTGATCGACATATACACACTCTTCCATATGAAACAATATAAGTATTTAGTACATAATATACACTAAATATTAATACTCACTGAAAAATGGAAAAACATTAAAAATGTTCACATACAACTATGTAATGGTCCTTCGAAAATAGTGCTTGAATCAATATGAGGTTTGGGATTTGGTTCATCCGGTACATCAAGATCATTTGTAGCATTGTTACTCTCCTGTGAATGTGGAAAATACACACATTATTTTAAATTTTAAATGAATAAAAAATATATTTTACATTACAAGTAATCAATGAGTAAAAACTAATCAACAAGTTTTTAATTTCATTGTATTTACCATGTCCTCCATACAGACACGTGCTGATTTCCCCAAGCTTCTTCATCGTGCCACCATGCCATCAAAACCCTCCATGAACCCAACCTTTATATATTATGTGTCTTCATCATTGAACAAATCCCCTTGCATTGAGAAATATCAAAATCATTAGTCACTAGCTGCAATGAATTACATATTTTGTGACGATGATAAAATCAAAGTAAAATGTGTAGGCACTTACAACCCATGCCTTCAATATCCCGTAACCACCTTGGCCCAGTTTATGTTGTGGTGTTTGTCTTGTCTTGCCTTTGTTGCCTTGGAAGTGTCTTGGAGTCTATGCAATATTTTGAAATATGTTATATATTGATTGTTTTCCTCGTAAAGTAAACAAAAGACCATCATAGTAAATTGAAAACACCTCTTACCTTTTAGGACTAGGTGGTTTCTTCCCTAGTTCTTTCATCGCTAGTTCTCTTACATTGAGAATAATTTATTTCCACTCCCTCTCGAGGACAAGCAAAGAGCATTCACACTTGGGATCCTATACTAATTTATTCCTATATGCCTCTCTAACATATTTCAAATGATTTCTGGTCTTTTTTAGAACTTCTAACTTATTGAACGAGTCACCCAACTCGCCAACCAGTCTGGAGATAAGAAGTCTTTTCAGTTTGGAATTTTTTCGATTCCATCGTAGTCGAATGGTCAGCCCAAAAATTTCTAATGCATAGTCATGAAAACTATTGTGGAACCCATTGTTTCCTGTAAAATATTGTCATCATTAGTAGTTTAAATCTCATTGATATGTGTTTGTTTAAAAAATTATATAACAGGAATCTCGATAAAGACATATATTAAATACCTGGTAGTTGTACTATTTTTAGAGGAACCATGTCCTGGTTGACCAAAAATGATACCACAGCTGTTCCTATGCTTTGGATACATGTAGCACCAGGGTAACAATCAACGGAAGAGTGATCAGTTCCATGATCATGTACACCACCTGCACGATCTGGCGTGTGCTGTGGGGGCATGGCATCACCCCTAGAAGGTATAGAATCGGTCTCAGGCGACACACTTGGGGTGGAAAATAGCCTCATGGCTATGTTGCCATGCGGGTTTGTTGTTGCAGTCCTGCTACTGCTACCAGGACCTTCTCCTTCCCCTCTCATCAATCTCACAAAATTCTACAATGAGAAATATGTGTTAATTGCATATATCAAATTATAAAATTTAAAATCAAAATTTGATATTGCACGATCTAGCGTGTGTTGTGGGGGCATGGCATCACCCCTAGAAGGTATAGAATCAGTCTCAGGCGACATACTTGGGGTGGAAAATATCCTCATGGCTACATGGCCATGCAGGTTTGTTGTTTCTACCAGGACCTTCCCCTTCCCTTCTCATCGATCTCACAAAATTCTACAATGAGAAATATGTGTTAATTGCATATATCAAATTACAAAATTTAAAACCAAAAATTGATATTGTTAGATGACATGAATTACCCCATAATTTTCTATCTCAATGCGTAATTCATATATCCTTAGGAAATCTTCATCTATTTCCAGCCTATCAATGACCAAATCCTGGAATTCCCTATTGGCCTTTCTTAGGGACAATTCTATTGTCTGCAAGGGGTCTCTAGAATCAAATATCTCTTCATCTCTTTTGGTTGATGTGGTGCTAAGAATGGGGCCTTTTCCCTGATCAATGCCTTTTCCACGCTCAGGGACTTTGCCCCGATCACCACTCTGGCAAAATTTCAAGAAGAATGTTAGTACATGCAAGAAATATTGAAAAAAAAATATATGAAATAATGGAATATTGGCAAATATTATCAAATGAAACATTCACACATACAAATTATCAAATATTTGGAAATGAAACATCAAGCAAAAATTAGCAAATGGAACATTCAAAAATAAAATAAAATTTCATCACAAATGAAACATTCACAAATTAACTAATCCCTTTTTATGTTTGGGTATAATGGGTTTTGTACTGTGGCAAAAGAAGATGTTTCTGGGTCGACTCGATTCATATTGTAATTGACCAAAAACTCTTCGCATGTCGTTATTGTTTTCACGGCATATACAAATATCATATTACCTTCACACTCCTCAAAAATGAAATCGGGTTCCTTTCTTGTCATCCCAGGCCTTGTACTATTTATAAGACCTGGAATATTCCCCGAGGCCTTTGGCCTTCCATCAATATACATAGTTGCTCCTTTATTTTTATTATTGTCTTTCAGATGTATATAATTTGTGGCGAGTGCGTATCTCCGCATACTAGGCATATATTAGATTAGCCTCAACCATACTCCATAAGTGTAACATGGTCAAACATACTCAAACAATTCAACCAATACACAATATTTTACCTTTATGTCATCCATGGAGAATAAACCAAGGCCATGGATGAATAACGAAGAAATGTGATACATCCTCTCATTAACACAAAAGTTGGTGTCCAACTCTGGCAGTTCCTTGGGAACCCATTGTTTTAGTAGGTGTTTCTACCTCAAGGGAACCTCGATGTCACATATTCTCTCATCATCATAAGAACATGATCCTCCTTCGGTAAGAAAGAATTTCATGTGCCTACCAAAATTTCTTCTAAACTTTTCACCTCTAGTTGATTTCGCCTTGTTACATGTGTTGGATATGTTTTCCCTTGTCCCTCTCAAAAATTCATCACTCGAGTTGGATGATAGGTCTGATAGATACATATTTGGTTGTACGTACACTCCATCGATGGAGAACAAAACGTTAGGACAACGATCTTCATATTATAGTATAGCCAAAGATAAACATTGAAAATATAACGGAAATGTAAGGATATTTCTCACGATAACTATAACTAACTCACTGTTAACTATCTCACTGTTAGAAAGACATTAATTATATTGACTCTACTCACCCTTTTGTGAGACTCTTTTTCCTTTTTTGACTTTTCATATTCCTTATTAATTAATAAAGTGATTTCCATTTGTGCTTTCCATTTTAACTCAACAACAAAGTGATATTTGTGTGTCCTATCAAAGAGAGGGAAACAAAATGATTTTCTTAGATTCAAAGAAGAAAATCATGTGCCCTAACAATTAAAAATCATTCAATAACATAAGCTTTTACAACTTTCTGATAGAAGGAAAACTCTACACAGACTCTTCTTTAATGTTGATGATTTGATCAAACAACGAACTGATGGCAAGAACAACGAGAGGGGGGGAGGTTAACACCAAAATGTTAACGCACAAACTAGTAGGTTGGATATGGCAAGGTATCCTAGCTAGAAAAGCGCTAAGGAACATGACAGGATCCCCCCGAAGGTGTCACAATTGATCAACTTCTCTTTGTTTATGTCCATGTATTCATGCAATAGACCAAGGGATGGTTCCCTAATACTTCTATAGTGACATGTATTTGTGCAATAAATATGTTAAGACAATATAGATTTAATGATCGATATCCAATGAGAGATCTGCACAACCAACTCTTTGGGTGGAGCCCAAAAATACTCGATGATAGGTGGGCTTGGTAGTTTTTGGGAGTGGCACAGATGCTTATGAAAAGCACACTACAGAAAGACAGGTGTCTGTAAGGGCTATGGAGTCAAATGTACTCATAAATTTTAATGATATGACCTCAAGATAGAATATCCTGAGTTATATATATGGATATATATGGCTATCAAGGTTTATGTCTATGTGTCACTGTTATTCAATATTTCAATCATACATTTATTTGATTATTGTTTTCCCTCTAAATTCCCCTCTCGAACATTCCCCTCTCAAGCATTTACCTTTATTACATCCTTCCCTAGGATTTCGCTTCCTCTTTTCCCTCTTCTCCCAACTTTATGTTCTTGTGATTTTTTTTTTAAATTTGAACTCATCCCCTCTCTACATCCCATTTAGACTTAGCTACTTCCTTAGTGTAAGTTTTTTTTTCTTTTACTTCCTTATGTATCATCCCTAGGGTTTTTAAGTAGAAGGTATGGAGCGTGTCATGTGTAAGATGATATAAGTTTTAAATATTTGAAATAGGCTCAAGATTTGGAGTTAAAACAAGCCCTTCTAATTTAGTGTTTATGTTAGAAATACAATGATGATTTTGTGGTTGTATTTGTTTATGTGGATGACATAATCATCATAGGTAGTAAGGTCAACACAATTTAGAAGGTAAAATCTGTTTTTTGTTCAACTTTTGACAAGAATGGTTTAGGACTCCTTCATTATTGTGTAGGTATAGAATTTTGACAAACCAATGGTTGTGTGTTGTGTCACAAACCATGTATGCTACAAGTTTGATGGAGAAATTATTAAGGGCTGGTTGTATGTGAAGAACTCTTCAGTTTCCTTCTGAGGATCATATTAATTGTAGTTTCCAAATACTCAAGTCTCAGGTGTATCATGTGAAGAACCTTCAGTTGTATTCTGATGATCAGATGACTTGTAGTTTCCAATTGCCCCGAGATCAGTTGTAGCATATGAATAACTTTTCAATTGTCTTTCAAAGCTTCATATGTTTTGTTTCTTCCAAATAACCAGTGATCAGATGATATTATAAAGTTATCTTCCCACCCCCTTCTATTTAGAGTCTTCCAGATATGTATAAATAATAAAATATGTCTTAAATAACTAATATAATTTTATAGGTCCACTCTAGGAAAAATTAAGTTATATTATAATGTAGGCTCAAAAGGGCACCTCTTGATCAATATATAAAGAGGAGCCTAAGGCACACTCTAGCACACGGTACACTTGTGCCTCTTCTCTATGCCATGGCTAGGTAAGAGAAGAAGTGAACAAAAGAGAGAGTAGTGTGCAGATCTTAGGAGAAGGCCTTCTAGGGTTTGACCTAGGGTTTTCTATTAGGATAAAAGATGTGCACACTAGGTAGGGCTAGGGTTTATCCTTGTGTTTCCTTTAGGGTTTGAGATATGACCTTTGTACTTTGGTCTTCGTATGGTTTGTGATCATTCATCTTTGGTATTTTGGAAAAGTCATTCATATTGAACATTATGGATACATGTTCTTAGAGAATATTCCTCGAAATAAAAGGAAGACCATTGAACATGTTAGAACCTAGACCTAATGTCTATTTTTTTTTAATTCCTTGCTCATTTATCCCTCATTCAGCTCACTTTCTATCCTTTGTTGGGTTTTGCTCATTTATCCCTCATTTCAACCACATGTTAACCTTCTATTTCAGATGAAGTAAGGGGGAGATCCTCTTAACATCGATTTCAACCATGGGTTCACATTCTATTTCAGATGCCTTTGACATGTCTAGTTTGATAAGAATTCCATGACTTCTTATAGATTTGAGGTTCTCTTCTATGACAATTGTTCCAAGTGTAAGTGACATTGATTGTTTCAATATCTATCTATTAGAGATAATCTGTTTCAATATCTGTCTAGTTCTATTCCATTGACTTTTTCCATATGTTGAAACCGTAGGCTACCCTAGAACTCACGACCAACCCTATCACCCTGCACACAACAAACACTAAGCTATCAAAAATGGGCATGATGTGGTAGGGTGATCATGTTCTAGGGATCACTCTCTCAACTATGCCAATTATGCCAGAAAGGAATCTTTTAGTGTAATGGTGAAGAGATTCTTGTCTCCTTGTCTCTAGGGTTTTGAAGAGAAGTGTGCAAAATTTAGAAGGAGGTCATTTAGGGTTTGAACCTTGTGAGAGAGAGAGAGAGGAGTGTGCAAGTTCGAGGGCTTGATTTAGGTTTTATCCTTGTATTTCCTTTAAGGTTTGAGAGATGAACTTTTTACTTTGGTCTCCATGCCTCTCTATCACTCACACAAATTAAAATGGTTGTGAATTTGATGGATGGTTACCTTGAAAAGGTTGCACTAGATATCAATTTGAAGCTTCCCAAATTTAGTCGTTAGCAACATCAATTGGTTCATTCAAGTTTATTCATAGCTTTGACAAGTTTCATGGGTTCCAAAATTTGGTTGGTTCATTCAAGTTGGGAACATGTTTGATCATTGGATAGTGTTTCTTTGTGAGTGGTTTAGATCCAAGATGGAGAAGTTTGGGATTGGAAGATGACACTATATAGGCTGGAATAGGAAGAAACTAAGCAAGGGTTTTGGTTCTTCCAAAGAAAAAAGGGGAACATGGGAAGAGAATAGAATAAATCTATATATTCATACACTCATTCCTATTAAGGGGGGTTTCTTCAACTCATTTGTCTCTTCATGGTTTCCCAATACTATATTGCAACATAAAGGACAATACATAGTTGTTGTCACATCATTTAATGACTAGAGAAAGTTAATGAATCATGTCCAATAAGAAGAAAAGAAGAAATTTAGTGATGCTTGGTCATAATCAAGTTCTCCTATCGAACACTAACACTTCTAGCCCTCTATCCTACCACTCTAACACCTCTCAGCATGCTCTTTTGAGACTGTTTAGAACAGAAGTAAACTAGCCCTATTACATATCTAAGCTACCCTAAAGAGAATACCCCTAAACCTTAGCTACTATACTACCAAACACTGACCCTTAGGCTAGCCTTTAGGCATGCTCCAAGACCTCATGGTCTGCCATACTTTGATTGTCCCAACAGTAGTGTAGAAGCCCCTTGTTATCATATATTTGGCCTGAATATCCCTTAAACTAGTGTAGGACTACCCCTAGACTTAGGTCATCCACTCCTCATAATAAACAATTAATTTAGGATTAGAATTTGGGACTGATATTGTCATTATACACTTTAGAAAATTGATTAACTCAGTCCTATATTTTGACATTTCATTACTCCATATTTGATTTTTGAAACAACATAACATCATAACATCAATCCTTTGGAAAGAGGTATAGTGTTGTGTTTTGACATTGTTAGTGTGTCAAAGAGATCAAAATATCATGCCCAATATGTAACAATATAGAAAGCACAACACTATAACTCTTTCCAAGAATTTGATCCTATGGTGTTATGTTATTCCCAAAATCAAATGTGGAATGTTGAAAGGTCAATTTGTCATAACCAATCAAAAATAGATGCCAACCATGAGATCACAATTTAATTTCCAAATGTTCTTTTTATCTCTAAGGTCAAAATGTGCAATGATAAGGTGTTGAATATAGGACTGTGTTAGTAGTTTTCTAAAGTGCTTTATATCAGTCCTAAAGAGCAGATTTGTAAATTGGTGTCACTACGGGTCAGGTTCTCTCTGTTTAGGCCAAGTGACTTTGTTCACAAGGCCAAGGGAGGATTCCCTACAACTTTGTTTGTTCACAGTGTTGATCAATGCCTTAGATGTAAATGATCTATTAAGTATATTTCCCAGAGGCAAGGAAAAAAGAGTTATTCACACAATGTCCCAGAGATAATCAAACAGTTAGCTTATGGATCAGATTTGACAAATACAAGTAAATACCAGTAGAAAACAAGTACCTTAGGAAGGGGCTATGGATTCTAGAAAATGTCACAATCCTGATAAGATTGACCTTAGGATAGGATATCCTAAGGTCTATCTAAATATTCAGATAACCAAACGATGCTTCAGTCAAATGATGACTCTTTCATGTAAACTCATCAAAAAGGTTTTCAATATGTGGTTTATTGAAAAGTTAGGTGAAAGGCAAATGGGAACAAGATATTCTCTTAAATGTGTAATGCATGAAATGCTCAAGAGATCAATTTATCCTGAGTGTTTGTGATCAATATCCAATAATAGTACATGCACTTTAAGTGATTCCCTTTTGATATGATCAAAATGATAATTGTGAAGTAACTCAATCACATATCACTTCATCAACCAATCAACGTGAGATTATTCATCAAATGATTCCTCACCAGTGATATAGGTTCAAGCAATTGTAATGGAAACTAATCAAATGCAAAACATGTCAAGATTGTATGTCAAGAAACAGATTGATACCAACCTTACTAAGAAACAGTATATATTCATTTAATTCAGAGAATTTATGGCTTTGAATCAATGATTTTCAGTCCAATGAATTTACATATGTCAAAATATGAATCACATGCAAGCATATTAGTTCCAGTTCTGATTTAATTTAAAGTCTATGCATTAAAAGAGCATAAAAATGATGTTTCTACCACATACAATACATCAAATTGGCAAGTGGAGGGTTGTCTTCATGATCTTCTAAATCTGAAATAATGACATCGGTCCCTACCTATCATTTATGAATTTATGTTTTAGTATAGGTTTGTTTAAGAATAATGCCACAGTGACTGCAATTAGATATGTTGAGGTTCCTTTTAGGATGCTAGGTAGTATGCTTTAAGGTGTTGCGTTGAGGAGATATGGGGTCAAGAATTTAGGGGGGTCTTCCCAAAGTATGTTGAGCTAAATTCAATGCCAACGCAGGGTAGTTTAAGGTTTGTCTAAGGGGTTATATCAATCAGCTAGATATGTTTCCCGTAGGTAACTATAAGGGGTGGGATTGGTAGGGAGTCAATTATTAGGTAGGAAATGGTAGGGTATATGCCTAGGGTAGTTACTAAGGGTTAAGCGAGGCTTTTAGAGTATATATGAGGCAGGGTCGAGGCTCAGGTTTGGGGGAATGGGGACTGTCCTAAAGGGCCGAGGGATAGGCTTATGCTTAGGGTAGTCTATAATAGGGCTAGAGTCTAGTGTTGAGGAGCTGAGGTGGTAGGAGGGAAGTAGGACTAATATCCTAGGTTCTAAGGCTTAACGCAGGGGTATTATATCACAAGCCGAGAGCTGAAGTTAAGTTCTAGGGCTAGTTTTAGGTGTTTACAGTTGCAGTTAAGGGTTTTAGGTTCTGTAATATAGAGCAAAATTTAGAGGGGAGGTTAGTTAGCTAAGAAGGAAAGGATATGAGGGTGACGTATGGAATGGCCTTAGAAAGGCAGGTTGAAATAAAAAATTCAACCTTAGATAATGAATCAATGCTCAACAAAATTACCTGGCCAGACATGTTGATGTCTCCTTTTTCCCTTGTGATCGTGGGTGCTCATGGACGATGCAAAGGTTCTCCTTCACAGGTTCTCCTTCACACCTGGATGATTGTGGAAATTACAGAGATACTCCTTTTCTCTTGGATGCTCATGGAGGCAATGGTAGCAGGGTCAATCGGGGTTCAACCAACTAGAATAGAACCAATCCTGCCAAATGAAATCGCGCGCAGAATACAACTACCCTCGGCTAAATGAAATCGTAGAATAGTTTTTGATTTTTTGTTTTTGGTATGTTTTAGTATAAGCCTTCGATTTTTTAGTATTTTTTTAAATGATGAAACCCTTTTCATTCAAGGTATCATTGATGGCTCTTTAGCTTAGAAAAAAAATGAAAAAGGAGTAAGTTTCTCCTTAGCCACATTAAATGTACTTAGATGCCTCTAATGTTCACTCGAGTGCTTCATAACATATTTCACCTTAGATAAATAATTTTAGGGAAGTCTATACTTATAATAACAATACAAACCAAAATTCATATGAAAATATGAAACAACAAAAAAATTGTGTATGCATAAAAAAATCAATTAATACCCATTGAACTGATGGAAAGACCCAACAATTTACAAACCAAAAAATTCAACAAATAGACAATTTATGAATATTACCTATCTATCATTAAATCCATGCCCACTAATTTTCTTACAACTAATTTTTAACTATGTGGTCTAGATGAGGCTCCTCTCGAGGACCTAGCCATTGGATTCACTATGTTGCTTGAGTAATGATAAGAGTGCAATGTTCTAAGGATTATGTTCACTTGATTACACTTTTTTCTTATGTTTCCAAGAGATACTTGTAGTTGGCAATGATAGGAAGAGAAGTTATTAGCCTCCTAATATTGGTTGGGCTCGGACTTGCTTGCCATACTTGGTATTCTATGTATTATGTTACATGTGTAGGTGAAACGACTTGTAGCTTGGAGCAGGTGCCATGAAAAATCTCTTTATACCTTTTTTCCAAAATGCCAAGAATACCTAACCTTATCTGTCTTTGTGTGAAGGTACTAGCTCGAGGAGTAGGAACTTGGAACTAGAACTTGGCTTTCGGGATAAGTTCTTTAATTCAAGTCAACATTTACCATGCCCAAAATCGAGAGCAAACTTAGCTTAAAATGCAAAATTTGGCTCAAAAAACCAAAAATTTTATGAGAAAACCGGACTTTCCAAATGGAGAATGGAGAAGTTTGTGATAAAATTGACCACGAATACATTTAATGAGTAGATTCAGGCATTTTTCAAATCAGGTTGTGTGAAGGATGGGTTGATGTTGATGAAAGATATGGAGGAGAATATGATTCTCTCAATCTTAACCAGTTTTAAAAAATTCAAAAGAAGTAGTCAATCTACATATCTTTGGGCACGAATCCAGAGAAATTAGCTGACTCTGAAAACTGATTGTACGGTGAAAAGTACGGAACTTCTTCAGACCAATCAATGGGAGACAAACAACTGGAATTTGTATTGGGGGCATTGCCCCTGAACCCCATGAAAAATTGGAGGACGCGGGGGGTGGAGATGATGAGTCAAATTTCAACTATGCTATAAACCTCATTTTTCATGAGCTTCTCTTGGTTTCTATAATAGTTCATTCTCTAATAAACAGGGGAAACCACATGAAGGTGGAAGCTCTAATTATTCCCCCCCCACACATCACTCTCAATTTCCCCATACCCAATTTGAAATAATAAAGAACATTTAAAATACTATATTATACAAAATAAAAACATACAAAGATCATCATATAAAACACATACCTCTATATATCATTGATCTTCTTCTTCATCAAACTCAACATCGTCAATATCATCTTCATCATGAACATTGTCATTTACCTAATACCCAATCTATCTAGATTCAACAACTATAATTAAAAACGACACTAAGATTACATGAAAGAAAAACAATATAAGAGATCTATAGTACAAATCACCCACCACATGTATGAATATCATTGATCTTCTTCTTCATTCAACTCATCATCTGGTATTTCAGAATCATCGTTGAATGGATTGGCCATATCAACATCATCATCAGTACTATCATAATTTTCGATAATATCATCATCAGATATAGCATCATCAAGAACATTATCATCTACATCATATGGTCGATCAACTTCTTCGACTTCATCATTTGACGATACACGTTCTACCTCCTCATGTTCCTCTATATCACCCTCTAGTTCTTGAATATCATCTTCTTTCGGTACATTATACTTTACATGACTTCCCCTTGGATCATATCTAACAAAAAACGACCAACCTAGTTTACCGGAAACCTCACAATAGAATACCTGCTCACATTGGCTAGGAAGAACATAACTTTCTAGACCCGACTCAAGTGTCCGTGTATTAACCATGGTAAAACCATTGTCATGCTGAATAACAGTTCTTTCAGGATTATATTGAAGGATTTGAAGTCACACTCGATTATATCATCCAAATATCCATAATATCTATTTTCTGTTAGTCTTGGATGTTTGTCACTTCTAGAAGAAACATTAGTGACTTGAAACACTACAGTTATCCCTGAATCTGCGATTTTCTTTGTGTCATCCACCCTTTTGACACAAAATCTTTGACCATTATACCACATATCTTTGTCATGCTTTGACTGCAATATTCCCGACAAGTACAAAATAAATTAATAATTAATAAACATATTTAAACTTAATAAATATTAAAAAATAATAAATTAACATTTTCTATAATAACAGAAAGTGCGGGTTAAATTCTATATGCTTACCTATTTATCTTTTAAACCATATGCTAAATCAATCTCCCTCTATGTAAGATTGTGATCTTCATTACGATGAGCTCTTTTAATTAATGTAGCCACCCCTTCCCATGATAGCCTACCATCATGTTGTTCAAATTGTTCTATCCATAGCTTCATCCAATCAAGATTGCTAGCAATGTATAAATGTAGTGCATCCCACACTCGACCGGCTGCAATAAAAAAATATAAATTAGTAAGAATAATGAATAATAATAATTGATGGAGGTATAATATAAATTGAAGAAATACAATATAGATAAAAATCAAATAATATAATGCCTTTCACTTTCCTCATTTTACCATTCCCGACCAAGACCTCCACTTCAGATATTTTGGCGTTATTGACACCCCAAATGCAATGCATATTAATTTTACTCCCTAACTCAGGAAGATAATCGCTAATATACACTAACGTTTGATATACCATATACCCCTCCACCATAGAACCCTCATGACGTGCTCTTTGTCTAACTAAAGCCTTCAATGACTTCAAGTGTCTCTCCACCATCCACATTGACCTTGTGTGTACCTATCCACACAATTCAATCTCCTCAACCTGGTGTATGAGATAGTGTTCTTGCGCATTGAAAAATGTTGGAGGTAGATACTTTTGCAATGCACACATTAAATGAGGAGTTTCTCTCTTCCAATATTTTATATCTTCATTATGAATTTATTTATATAACAACCTATTACAGGTATGAACTAACCGAGAGGGGGGGGGGTGAATCAGTTAGTGTAGATATTTAACTATTTCTCTTCTTTTTAACTTTGAATCATTAATCTTAGTGGCAATGAGTCTTTACTGTGAAATTCAGAGTTATAAACATAAAGCAGATAACATAAAGAATAGCAATCACACACAACATTCACTCACAAGTATGAGACACAGATTTTTCAAGAGTAAACCCAACCAGGGAAAAAACCTCGTCTTCTTAAGATGTTAAGCAAGCTCCGACTACGTTACATCTCATCTCTTATGAGCACCAACTCATAGAGGCTACAACCTTTGATTGCCAACACCAACTGGATGAGAGCACCAACTCCCACAGAATCCCAGCACCCACTGGGTGGAAGCACCGACTTCCTTTTTACTTCAGCACCAACTGAGTGAAGGCACCAACCTTCAGATTCTACAAGCACTCACTTGCAGAGAAAAAGACATTCGTCTCCCTAGCACCACCCTACCACGCTTATTTGCCAAAATAAATATAGCTCAAATCAACTTGTTCATTCTGATATATCTTGCTTACCCTTTCTGTTGATCTACTCTGCAATCTTCATTGTCTCCGATCTGCTGCTCTGCTTCACTATCCTCTGTATCCCATTCTCAGCTTCCTCTCCTGTCACGTAGATTCTCCTCTCCCTTTTCTCACCTGCAGAGCTCTCTCTTTCCTCACCTGCAGCACTCTCTCTTCTTCTCCCTTCAGCAGCCCTTCCATCTTGGTTCCAGTGCATTATATTGTTATTCCACATGCAGAGGTTTTCCTTACTTTTCTCAACTTCAACTGCAGTTTCCCTTTCTTTCATTCTTTCTTCTGCTTTTCGCATGCCAGAATTCTCCCTGATTTTCTAAACTGGCTCTTTGCATGCCTCCTCTATGCATGCCACATCATGCAACTACAGTTTCCCTTTCTTTCATTCTTTCTTCTTCTTTTCGCATGCCAGCATTCTCCCTGATTTTCTGAACTGGCTCTTTGCATGCCTCCTCTACCCATGCCACATCATGCAACACAGTTTTCTTCCTATCTCAACTGCCAGTCTAATTTTAGACTGAAATTCCTTCCACCGTCCAGAGTGATTAGAGACACCCAACTGGAAAAATCTTCCAGACTTGTCAAAGAAGATGAAGGACCCCCGCCAAACTCTGGATTTAGCAATGTTAAGCTCCGTTGATTATGCATTATAGCTGTTTGATGCTGGCCACACTAATCGCGTTGTCAATGGCATCATTCGTGTTGTTTCTTGATTGGTAATTTCTGCTGCTAGTCATGGACATGGCTAAGGCGTGCGTGTTTATCAACAAAGATCCAACACTGTTTCAGCATAGTTTCTAGCACTGTGTTTCAGCCCAGCGCTGTGTTTCAGCATATGTAACATTACTGTGTTTCAGCTGTTACAGTACTGTGTTTCAGCATTAGTTCCAACTCTGTTTCAGCATTATGTTTTTGCATCTGTGTTTTAGCATCTGCGTTCCAACACTTGTGTTCCAGCTTCTGTTGTGTGTGCTCCATAACCAACCGATTGCCATCAATGACAACCGTGACCGTCTGTGTCATCATCTGTGCTCCAGCTTCTATGTTCCATCATTTGTGTTCCAACACTTGTGTTTCAACACTTGTGTTTTAGCATTTGTGTTCCAGCACTTGTGTTTCATCACTTGTGTTCCAACTTCTGTTGTGCGTGCTCTATAACCAACCGATTGCCATCAATGACAACCGTGACCGTCTGCATCATCCGTGACCGTCTGTGTCATCTCTGCAATAGCCAAATTTCCAACAATCTCCCCCTTTGGCATTGATGGCAATGTGTCTTTCATTTCTCCCCCTTTGACATCAAGGGCAAAGGGTTAAACTGTTCTCCTCAAGCTCCCCCTGACTTTGTGCACTCAACGGTAATACCTGGGAAAGGTATCAGCTCTGATCTCTATGTACTGTCGCTTGCTGCCATTTTATCATGTTCAGTAACTAGGCATATTGTGAAAAGATCCTTTGGACCTGCGCTCCTTTAATCAATCATCTATGCGCTGTCTTGTACACATCTGCTCCTGCCAATGACTACCTGAGTTACGTTCGGTCAATCGTGACTTCATCTTTCAATACTGTGTAGACTATATGGAGAGATGCCAACTCCCCTTGTCTAGAAAACTGTGCATGTTTTGTCAATGACCCATCGCTCTGCCTTTATGCTCAAACAAAAACTCTTTGTATCTGCAATCTTCTTCGTTCTGCTATACATCTTCAGGTTTGTGCATGTCAAAGATGTTTAGAGCTATGCTCCCCCTATCAAGATGACCCCAAGGACCCGGTCATGAGGAACCAATCTGGGATTATCTCAAAAACATTTGTGCTCTCTCTATGTTAGCTAAGAGGATGATGCACATTTTATCTTCCTACTTGCAGCAACCTGTGCAGACATCTAAAATTTTTTTTTCTCAAGCCTGATTCGCAAATTTTCTTCATAGTTCTCAATCTTCAATCTGGCTTCCATGCTGCTCTCAAACAGTCTTCTTATGCATGGGGTCTACCCTGTTTTGAATGGGTAAGGATACTTTCCTTTTATATAATTCAATAATCATCATATGTTTCAGATTCACATTTATTACTTCAAGAACACTTCTTATAAAAAATGTCCATCTTTGTTGCTCATGACCAAACTCAACACGGCTACACTCATATATTCAATACTGGTATAAAGACCAAAATGTCTCTTCAGGCGATCTGTTAAGCACACGCTCCCCCTGACAAAGTGCAGAGGTTAGTTAGAGAAGGGTA
>ML782014.1:386071-396857 GCA_009831015.1 Picea engelmannii | reverse complement strand
CATTTCTTTAGCAGTTTGAAGATTCATTACTTTCACAAATTCTGATTCAGCCAGACCACTGAGAATAGCATTCATAGCTTTTGCATTAAAGGTGAACTCTAATTTTTCATCTTTAGACAGAAACACGGTTGGTTTTGTATATCTTATTTCTACTACTTCCCAAACATCTGCTCCCAGAGACATTAAGTATGTTCTCATTCTTACCTTCAAGAAGGAAAAATTTGTGCCATTAAAAATGGGTGCCTTGTTGGTTGAACCATCATGACTAGTCATGATCTCACTGCAGGATCTTCCTTACACTAAAGTAACCTGATCTGATACCAATTGTTACAGGTATGAACTAACTGAGAGGGGGGGGGGTGAATCAGTTAGTGTAAATATTTAACTATTTCTCTTCTTTTTAACTTTGAATCATTAATCTTAGTGGTAGTGAGTCTTTACTATGAAATTCAAAGTTATAAACATAAAGCAGATAACATAAAGAATAACAATCACACACAACATTCACTCACAAGTATGAGACACAGATTTTTCAAGAGGAAACCCAACCAGGAAAAAAACCTCGTCTTCTTAAGATGTTAAGCAAGCTCCAACTGCGTTACATTTCATCTCTTATGAGCACCAACTCATAGAGGCTACAACCTCTGATTTCCAGCACCAACTGGCTGAGAGCACCAACTCCCACAGAATCCCAACACCCACTGGGTGGAAGCACCGACTTCCTTTTTACTTCAGCACCAACTGAGTGAAGGCACCAACCTTCATATTCTACAAGCACCCACTTGTAGAGAAAGAGACATTCGTCTCCCTAGCACCACCCTACCACCCTTATTTGCCAAAATAAATATAGCTCAAATCAACTTGTTCATTCTGATATAGCTTGCTTACCCTTTCTGCTGATCTACTCTGCAATCTTCACTATCTCTGATCTGCTGCTCTGCTTCACTGTCCTCTGTAGCCCATTCTCAGCTTCTTCTCCTGTCACGCAGATTCTCCTCTCCCTTTTCTCACCTGCAGAGCTCTCTCTTTTCTCACCTATAACACTCTCTCTTCTTCTCCCTTCAGTAGCCCTTCCATCTTGGTTCTAGCGCATTATATTGTTATTCCACATGCAGAGGTTTTCCTTACTTTTCTCAACTTCAACTGCAGTTTCCCTTTCTTTCATTCTTTCTTCTGCTTTTCGCATGCCAGAATTCTCCCTGATTTTCTGAACTGGCTCTTTGCATGCCTCCTCTATGTATGCCACATCATGCAACTGCAGTTTCCCTTTCTTTCATTCTTTCTTCTGCTTTTCGCATGCCAGCATTCTCCCTGATTTTCCGAACTGGCTCTTTGCATGCCTCCTCTACGCATGCCACATCATGCAACACAGTTTTCTTCCTGTCTCAACTGCCAGTCTAATTTTAGATTGAAATTCCTTCCACCATCCAGAGTGATTAGAGACACCCAACTGGCAAAATCTTCCAGACTTGTCAAAGCAGATGAAGGACCCCCACCAAAATCTGGATTTAGCAATGTTAAGCTCCGTTGATTGTGCATTATAGCTGTTTGATGCTGGCCACACCAATCGCGTTGTCAATGGCATCATTTGTGTTGTTTCTTGATTGGTAATTTCTGCTGCTCGTCATGGCCGTGGCTAAGGCGTGCGTGTTTATCAGCAAAGATCCAGCGTTGTTTCAACATAGTTTCCAGCACTGTGTTTCAACCCAGCGCTGTGTTTCAGCATATGTAACATTACTATGTTTCAGTTGTTACAACACTGTGTTTCAGCATTAGTTCCAGCTCTGTTTCAGCATTATGTTTCTGCATCTATGTTTCAGTATCTACATTCCAACACTTGTGTTCCAGCTTTTGTTGTGCGTGCTCTATAACCAACCGATTGCCATCAATGACAACCATGACCGTTTGCGTCATCATCTGTGCTCCAGCTTCTATGTTCCAGCATTTGTGTTCCAACACTTGTGTTTCATCACTTGTGTTTCAGCATTTGTGTTCCAGCACTTGTGTTTCAGCACTTGTGTTCCAGCTTCTGTTGTGCATGCTCTATAACCAATCGATTGCCATCAATGAAAACCGTGACCGTCTGCGTCATCCGTGACCGTCTGCGTCATCTCTGCTATAGCCAAATTTCCAACACAACCACCTACAAATGTTATGAGAACACAATAGGTTTCAACGAAGACAATATTGTATACATGAATATTACAAGTAAAACACATGTCATCAACAACTTATACAACATTTTTATTACATATAAATAATAATAGTAATTCATTTGTCATTATTTACCTCACGTATTTTCCAAGGTCATATATAACTTATTTTATATTGTTGTCAAAGCTTTCGGGAAAAGATAGAGGTAGCACATACTGTAACAAAACAATGGCACATTAATAAATTTTTGATTTCATATTAACAATATATTTACAAAATTTAAAAATATTACATCGATTCTTACCAATACATAACAAATATACGAAAGAAATTACCTTGATGAAGGTATGCCAGTCATGAGTTTTTAACCTACCAAATTTACCTTTCTTTGTTAATATATTCTTGATGTTTGAAGAACATCCTATTGGAAATCTAATGTTTTGAATGAGCTCTTTTGCAACATTGCTTTCATCTTCTTTAAATAACCATGGGAGGCTATTTCGATCGACTCCATTAGTCCTATTTAAATCAATAATATTTAGCATTGCATGATTGTCTTCTTGATTGTCACTACAAATTTTAGAAAAATTTTCTTTGTCACGCCTTCCATCTAAGATTCTCCACAACATTTTTGTTATATTCTTCCTGATATGCATTGTGTCGAACAAATGAGTTATTTCTAGTTTCTCATAGTAGGGAAACCTACTAAATTGTTTGGGGAAACTTTTCATTCCTCATGGAAGAAAATCAATGCCTTGACGACCAACTATATGTTACATAAATGAAATTGACAGAACAATTGTTAGATTATACACAGTAGACATGAGAACTTAACACAATTAAAAAATGTAATATATTGCATACAATGATGAAGATTGACTTACATTGATGATTTGATCTGTTATATTCCAACTTCCATAGGTGTGGTGTCATTCTTTGTGGTTTTATCCCACTCTCCTCTTTACCATTGAAAATATGTTTATCGGTATTTCGATACCTATGGTTCTTAGGAAGAAAGTGACTATATTCATCAAACACCTCCTTTCCTAAACTTCTTGAATGACGAGATCTCATCCTAGGACCACAAACTGGACATGCAAATTTACCCTTTGTTTGAAGACCTAGAAGATACTCATAAATGGAAACATTAGTTATATAACAAGAATTATTTAAAAAACAAACATTATAATATCATCAACATCTAACTTATTTAAGTGCACTAGTGTGTTACACACCAAAAAAATGTGTTAGTCCTGGTGCATCGTGAATTGTCCATGTAAGAATCCCATGGAATTGAAATCCTCTTTGACCTATTGGTCTAGAGATGTCGTACATAGTGATGTTGTCCCATAACTTTAACAGCTCATCGATAAGAGACTCAATACATACATTCATATCTTTCACTTGGTACTTACCTAAATGGTTAAAAAACACACATAATTACTACACCTTGTATACATATATGAAATTGTGCAATGAACAAGACAAATGGAATGTTAAACATTAAAAAAACAATATCGTTATAAAAATATACCTGGAACAATCATTGCCAACATTGTGTGCTCTCTCTTTCTTGACATCCAAGGAGGAAGGTTATTGTTTATAACAAAAATAGGCCACACCGAGTAGATAGACCTGAGCTCACCAAATGGATTTACACCATCAGCTACCAATGAAATCCTAACATTACGAGGTTCTTCTTTAAAAATTGGCCATCTTTCTTTGATATTTTTATATAAAGAACCATTTGTAGGCATTTGAAGAACATCATCTTCACTTCTATTCCGTGCATGGTAATCCATAAACTGTGCTATGTTCTGACATCTAAATAGTCATTGCAGGCATGGAATTATGGAAATATAATGAAGAACCTTGTGAGGAACCTTTTTTGTTAACTGGTCAGTTTAATATCTATTGATTTGACATTGCAGGCAATTCGATTCAGATGCATATTTTCCATAGTATATGATTTGATCATTGGGGCATGCATCAATAACCTGATATTCCATTCCAATTTCTTTCAGAATGGAAAATAATTCTTAGTATCTAAGGTAAATTATTTGGTGATGGTAAGAAATATTCACCTATCAACCTACAACAACAATATACAAAAAAAAAAATCAATACTGAAAATTATATTAATCATTCTAAATATTGCATCCTTAATTTAGACATCAATTGGCACTGAAAATAAAATAAAATAAAAGTTGAAAATTGCATAAAACTGTAAAATTATGTTGCTTACCTTAAGATCTATGTCATACATGTGTTTGACAAACCATTTGATACCTTCAAGTTGACCAACAACATTACAGCAGAGAGAACACTTTTTTGTGTTCCTTCATACAGGGATTCAATGGCATTTTGAAGAATAGGTTTATCCAAAATATATTCATCACCATTGTCCTCATCACTGTCATCATTATCATCCTACAAGTTGTCCTCCTCCAATTTGACATCATCATCCATTGGAGCATTATGAATGTCTTGGATCAATCTATTTGTCCCATCATCATCAATTGTATTATTAATATCATCATTTTCCATAGGAATAACGTGATCATCATTATCCGCACAATTAAGTTCAACTTGTTCTTCAATATTATCTCTATGAAAACATCTCTTACTAGGAAGAATCACATTATTAGGATGGTTTTTCTTTAATAAAAACAATAGAAGCAATAAAATACAGTTAGAGTATATCACACATATTATTTTGAAAGACAAATTAAAAAAAAAAAACAATTAATGTATAATACCCTTAAAGATCTATAATAACTAATTACTTACCATGGGACAATATTCATTTCCCCCTTCAACGTGCCCATTCTCCCCACAATGTTTTTCAACTATTTTTAAAGGTAATATTCTTCCATTAAACCCCCTGCATTCACAACAAGGGCAATAACATTTCCCATCACCATGAATCACCATTTTCCGCTTTAACATAACACGCTCTCTTTTCTCATCTGGAGTTGACATTGTAATTAGCTATTACAACAAATCGATTGAAACATTATAATTACAATATACAAATCTATTCAAATAATTTGGTATATATTTAAATATTTGTAATGAAACTTATACAACATGTTCATAAAAAATAAGGGACAAAACATGAAACCTAAAATTAGCTAGAAAAAATAAGGAACAAAGCATGAAACCAACACATTTCATATCCAACGTACAACACCGGCTATTTGGGAATCTAAATGACACTTGGTTCTAAAAAAAAACATTGACCTACACATAAACATCCAAACATAAATGAGTATTCTAATAATCTCTTTGTTGTGATCCACCTACTATTATGTTGTCAAAATTGAGGAACAAAATTGATAGAAGTGCAAGAAAGAGTTTGGGGAGAAAAATAAATCATGACATAAGAAGTGTAAAGGAAACTTTGATTCTCATAAAAAATGATGATGTAAAGAAAATTAATTTGAATACAAGCAATCAAAGATGGAAAGCAATTCCTTGGCATGGTAATGAGAAATAGTACACTATACATCTTTTACTGTCCAAGTTTAAAGCGTCATACTTTGATTCATCCCAAAAATCACAATATTCCATTAATAAGAGGAGGTGGATCTATTATCACCCAAAATCACACTATATAATATTAAGTCTCTAATAAACATTAGGGTAGCTTTAGGGATACACAAGAGTATTGATGCCCAATATCAACACAAAAGCCACTGCTCTTCACTTCTAGTTGGTTCTTTTCCAACTCAAGGAGGAACCCCTAAATGTAAATTTACTAAGGCAAGGATACTTAGATATTCAAGAAGTTCCATTAAATATAAGAACAAAATTAGAGTGATTGAATCTAATTAGAGTGATTGTAGTTGAATCAGTAATCTTTTACTCTATCAAAAGTGGATAAACAATAAAATATTTCTAAGGAGTTAAAATAAACTATAAAATCTAATTTAAGGAGTGAAAATAAACCATAAAATAGCTCAATAACACCAAATTACTAAATCACACAGAAAATTTTTAAGTATTGACATTCAAAATATTATCTATGTAGAGTCTGATCAATTCAATGTTTCTCTTATTGAAAGAGAATTGAAATCAAGATTTCATAAAAAACCAGAACACCATTGCATCAGAACACCTGAATGATTGCCGCAACTATAGAAAATGATTGTCGCAACTATAAAAAATGATTGTCGCAACTATAGCAAATTTACCATAACTGAGATATATATAGCATTGATTTCGTCGATCTTCTGATGAATTCAGTCAAATTGACCAAACAATAAGTCAATGACCGTTTGATTCTCACACTTGCCATAGTTGGTCGTTATAACGACTAAATTTTGTTGCTATAGTGACTAACTCGTGGTTGGTCGCTCTAGCGATGAATTTTGTCGCTATAATGACCAACATGGAATTTTGGTCGCTAGAGACACGAATAGTTGGACCGCCAAAAAAAAAGTAAATTTAGTCCAAAAAAAGAAAAAAAATTACGATGAAATTTTAAACCGCCGTATTATTTCGTCGTAATTTCTACCCAATGAAGTAGTGAATGAGATTGGGAAGCTATGGAAATCCCTTCTCCATAAAGGACCATCTAACCCACTTGATTTTCAATTTTATAATTATAAATAACATATTTCTTCCCCATGTTTATCCAATACTTGGTTCAAGGTGATGCATATTTATGTTTTTCGAACAAGTTTATGCTTCTAAGTTTGCACCTAGGAATTTGGTTATTCTCACCTTGCTCCTTTGTCCCACATCAAATGTCCATCATGAAGAAATGATTAATGTTTGGGAATACCTAAGGGTCTGATATATTTATTGGATCCCTATACAGCATGTCAAAATATGGTGGTATATGTGACCTTGCATTTCAAAAAATGTAAATTACTATATATTTAACTACCTTTTCATTTTTCTATTACTTCCCTCCTCTTAAAACTAGGGTTTTAACAACATTGAATAAATGGCTACATTGCAACATATACATGTAAATACTCAAGATGTATGTTTGGGAAGGATAACCAACCACTTTTCATTCATTATTCATGAGAATTTATATATTATCATGATGGTTAGAATGGTTTCAGTCAGCATCACCTAACCATTCATTAAATTCGTTAAATTGTATGTTTTGTGACTTACTTTAATTATACATTTACATTTTCATTCATGTATTCACTTAATATATTGCCTTAATACAATGTGTGATGACATTTATAATGGATTAAAAGGCCTCCCAACATCTCTCCAAACCTCGATGTCTTGCTTCATCTTGAATCAATCATGTAGCAGCATCCTAGGTCTCAGATATCACTAAATTATCATTATTGTGCATCAACCATTCCTACTAATGTTCATAGCTAATATAGATACAAAAACCGCTCGATATTTAGGAAGATATGCATAAAAAAGTTTTATTGTGACATTTTATTCTTTGCAAAACTTCTTTCCAAATTAAGAACCATCATGGTTTCTTCCACTTTCTCATATGACCTTAATATTTTTTGTAACGCCCCATTTTTTATCCCCAATGTAGAATTGTATATTTATAAATACTATGAATGTTTGAGGACCATGTGATATAGTATGTAAACATTGTACATTGAAAAATAATAAAATGAAATAGACCACTAGCTACTAGATGGATAAGGATCAAAGTAATGGGGGTATATGATTCCACAAGAGAGGGTGGATTGATGGGGTTTTTAGGTTTTGCCATATGACTTGAGTCTTAATCCACCTTCATAAATTAGTTTTTTCATTTATATATTTAACCCTTTGATATATTACACACTCAATCATTGAATTCATGTAATAGGTTATGTGAGAAATTCATCCCACTCACTTATGACACCATGGGTTGAGTGTAATCATCTTAGGAAAGAGTGTGAGTCAAGGAAACATGGAAAAAAAGGTAAAGGAAATTAAATTAAAAGGGAGAGTAGTTTTAGAGTTAGCAAGAAGTGAGGGAAAAACTAGAGTTTAGTGTTGGGAAAGAGTAGGAAACCATAGTGGGTAATGAAGATAGCTTGTTGGAGCTAGTAATTATGTTGAGAATGGGGCTTCCATGCATGTAAGTGTTTTTCTCAAGAAAAGAGAATTTGTAAATTTTATTGTGAGCACTCATGTTGCAACTAGATTTCCTTAATCCCCAAGTAGAGAGATTCAAGTCCATTCTATGCTAGATCCCTGGAGGGGATGAAGATTTTCTTAGGGACTAAAGTGTAGATAAGGAAATATTATAACTTGGGTTGTGAAAGATAATGGATAATAGATATGGGTTGTTGGAATTGTTGTATGAGTCATGTCATTATGTTTTAATGTGTTTTGAGTTGTTTGAGTGGATCAAAAACACCCATAGGATCCTTTCCATCCTTTTGGAATCATAGCCCCAAATCAAGGGTGGCTTGTTGTAGATATAATTGGTGTAGAAGAACCTATGATTGAATGGAATGTCCATCGTCAACAACTAGTTTCTTAAGACACTTTTGAAAGATAAGTTTTTTGACCACTATGTCATCTACAAATTTAATTCTATGATTGAATGTTTCATTTACTCTATGTTTTGTATGCATGAATGATGATTTGTGTGTTTAATCATTTTCATTCATGAGTTTAATTATTATTGATAGTTTCATGACCTTGTATGCCATGTTGTGTATATTTCCATATTTCAATCAATATGTTAGTTGATTTAGTAGTAACATGGCCTAGCAAGGAAATTGGGTATGTTACATCTACACTCAAATGTGGTTAGCATTCCATTGATATAACAGTCCACTAGGTCTACAGCCTTAGGTGTTGGGTATGTGTTGAAGAAAAATGAGGTCCTATGAGGCTTCCAACTAAGGTCTATATTTGACCTTGAGATTGGCTCTAAGTTTCAATCTTCAAAACTGTCCTTTGTTGTTTTTAGGACAACAAATAGTTCAATAACTTTATGCCCATAGTAATTGTAGGTTAAGTGTTATTTTAGCTTCCCTTTCAAGTGTTTTCATAAACCAAAGTTATCACATGCAATATAAATCAAAACAAGTAACACTCCTCTAGATATTAGCAACACAAGTAAGTTGATATACACTCTAAGAATGCATGGAATGAACACAAGTATTTTTGTTCAACATGACCCTGGATAAAACCACCCTGGGGAAAACTAGTTTAGAATGGATGTATATATAATTAGTGTATAAAGCATGAGATACAAGAAGAAATAAAATATAATGGAACCTGTATATAAATAAAGATCCTCTCGATACTTTCCAAAGGAACTAGGAAGAAATGTGCCCAAGAATAGTGTGCCTCTTCCTCTTTTTTCCAAATCCATTGAAGTTAAGCACCCTTGACCCTTGATTCTCTAAAGAAGAATACCTTGCACACAAATGTGCTATTGTGTGCTACTTCTCCACTGAAACAAACAAATCTGAATTCCTCCAACTGTATTTCCTCCCTGCTAGCTGTGTGCCCACCTCCAAGAAAGTGTGATCACCACTAAATAATAAGGTCTCTAGATGTCATAGCTCCTCCATGAATAGAAGCACCAAATATTACTTCTTAGAATTCCTCCAAAATCATGCTCATCCTCCTCCTCAAGATCTACAAGTTAACATAAGAGTGAATGAATCTCATTAGGCCTCTTGCGTCCTCCTTGAGAAAATCATAAGGAAACATAAAATTGAATGGCTAGGATCATCCCAAGCCATTCCTAATCAATGGTTGAGATCATCCCAAAATAATATCAACTCAAAACCCACTTTGGGTTAATTTCCCTTAGTTTACTTTATGTCCCTCAATTGAGCCACAAAGTGAATTAATAGTCACTTTAGGCTACACTGACCAAATTTCACTTTTGACTTAAATATCCTAAGTCAAAGTAAAATTAGACATAAAGTACAAAGTACAAGAGTACCGACATCTACCTCTTGTGGTTAGAGGCTCCAAACCACAAGAGAACCACTTCCCAATGTACACCAAAACTCAACATGTGTGACACTACCACATTGTGTTGGGCGCGTGGGGGAGTCGTTAGGGCTTGCAGGGGGGGAAATAGGCCCCCTTCGCAAGGGTTTGGGGGCAATGCCCCCTATAATTTTTTTTCCTTGAGAAATGCATCGCAGTTGTTTCCTCGTTTTTCATTTTACCTTGATTTTCATATCCATTGTTGGGTGGTTTTTCGGCACATGACTTTTTGCTGATGGTTTTCTATTTTCGATTAAGGAATTAGGGTTGTTGACTAATCCAGATCATTGGGTTAGGTTTTTGGATGTCATTGGCTCCTATATGCATATTGTATTGTAAACAATGTATGATGTGAGTGAATATAGAATATACTGGTTCTCTCGATTTGGGTTTCCAGGGGAAAAATTTCTCCCTAATGTGTGTATTTCCCATTATATCTTTTTTATTCTTTTACTGAAAATGTGTTTGCAATAAATAATTGTACAAGGTTAAAATCTACAATAGAAACCATCATAATTTCTTCCTCTTCCACACATAGTTGGTCTTCCACACTCACCCCAAGTAGGGTTACTGTCTTCTTGATCCAATGCTCCACTACTTCTTCTCTTATTTTTCATCACAACCCAAGGAACTACTTCTCAACTCATGTCTTGAAGGGATTAGTCATTTTTTCACCTTCCATCAT
>ML782014.1:361286-374506 GCA_009831015.1 Picea engelmannii | reverse complement strand
CGTTTGAAATCCTAGAGAGGATTGGTCCAGTAGCTTATATGATTGCATTGTCTGCATCTATGTCTGTTCATAATTTATTCCATGTATCATTGCTAAAGAAATATACACCTGATACTAATCATGTTATTGATTGGAATGTTATTCAAGTGGAGCAAGAAGGCACTTTTCAAGTGCATCCAGTGCGCATTCTAGACTGTAAAATCAAACAGCTCCGAAATTGATCCATAGGGCTTGTAAAGGTCCAATGGACCTGGTATGGTCCTGAGGACACTACTTGGGAGCATGATGATGCAATGCAGGTAGAATACCTACATCTTTTTGAGGATTTTTGAAATTTAGTTATACATGGGTACGTGATGCACTGAGGACAGTGCATAAATAAGGGGAGGGGATTGTAATAACCCTAAGGCCAAACCCAATTGTAAATGTAAATACAAATGTGCTTAAGCTAGTGAGTTGTTTTGATATCATTTTGGTATGCACATTTCATGGCATAGTGCACATTTCATGGCATAGTGCACATTTCATGGCATAGTGCACGAAGGTATTGAGCAGTAAAAAGAGGATGTGTGGACATTCCAAGATACCACGTGGAACACCTTAAGTGTGTGCGATGTTGAGGCTAGGGAGCCTTTATGTATATGATATGTTTTATAGGCTAGTGAGCTAGTTATTATAAGCTAGGATGCTTATGTTTTTATTAGGCCGAAGAGCCTAGATGTTAAAAGCTAGTGCGCATGTTTTTGTACATGTCTCATATTTAATATAAAATACATTGTTGCGTGCAGACCAACCATGATAAAATATATGGGGGACTAAACTCCACTAGTTAGGGAAATGGAGGGGTTAAGTTAAGGAAAGGGGCTAAGCTAGGGAGCTTGAGCCAAAAAGGAATATTACATTAATATTTCTTAAATCATAAAGTATGGATAGTTATGTTATCCTAAGTTCTAAAGTTGGGGCCAAGTGGGCCAAAGTAGCTCCCAACATGACAAGTGTTAAGTTGGGGACATGCATACATATTGTTGGGACTTAGTTCATTTCGAGGGATCTTGGCCATTCTTCATCCATCCAGTCAATCATCAATGGGTATGAACACACCCATTGAGTTGATCTTCATACCATCATCCCTATATTTGAACCTGTGTCCATAGCCATTTTTGTGTTCACGTTGTTGGTTAGCTTGGAAGTTGGAATAAAGAAGCGGGTTGTCAGGCCCACGTATTGAAGAGGTGGGTTGTCAGGCCCATGAGCAATTCTCTAGGTGAGATAATTGTTGGGGATTGATTTACTAAAGGTGTTGAACTACAGTTGCAGGGCTCTGAGACTTCCTATCTGCCCTATTGTTGAAGCCCTGGAAGGGAAGTTTGGCAACCAAGGGATTGTTGAGAAGATAAGGGGCACACTTCCTTGGGTAGGATAGGCATGTGGGGAATGAGGGACTCTAGGTTGTTAGTTGAGTGAGCACCTAAGATAGAGTCTTTCTTGTTGTTCATGAGCCTTCAGCCTGTTAGGAATCCCTTTACCTGGGTGGAGTTGATTCCCAGCTCGAGGGTGACCCACTATTGAGAGTGATGAAGAGTGTGGTATAAGGATGGGAAGTTCGTGGACGGTCTGCATGCAGTTGGTGATATTCTTACAAAGAAAAGTGTCAATTGTGTGATAAATTTACATGTTGCATTGCTATTTATGTGTGTATTTTTGTGGGTTTCTCCTATGCATGTTTATAATTGTCTCTATGTTTATGGGTATTTCCCGTATATGTTGCATGTCTGTGTTTACTATTATTTCAGTATGAATTCATGCATTTATGTAAAGTGTTTGTTTGTTTACATTCTGTACATAATGCTTCTACAAGAGATTTGTGTGTATATAATTTAATTACATGCAGTTAGAAAATTTTATGTGGCATAGCTCAATATGATGTTGGGTTTGTTACAATATGTTTTGCAATGAGAGAATGAAAGTGTTCTTTGGTGTAGCGTGGCCCGACCATGGGTGGTCGGGGATGTTACAAATTGGTATCAGAGCATCAAAGAATGTTCTGAAGTGGCATTTACCAGCCTGTGGGTGGCTTGGTATGTTACAAATTGGTATCATAGCATCAAAGAATGTTATGGAGTGGCATTTCCTGGCCTATGGGTGTTTGGGGATGTTACAAGAATTTGAGAGATTGTTGTGTCCATATGTATTTTCATGGTTCAATATGAAGAATATCACAGTGTAGTTATGATAGCTCTTACTCATGAATAAATCTTCCTTGGGATTATGTGAATAAAAATAGTCAAAGGACATACATCATCAATTTCACTCCCAATTGTGAGATCAATGGTTGTCATGTTCTAGCTATTTTAACTATCAAGCTAAGTTTTGAATTTTGCATATGAAGAGAAACAATTTAGTGATTTGTGAAGCCATTAGCCAATAAAAAACCATACTGAGAAAAAATTCAATAGTCCTAAAGATACACACACCTTCAATAGTTAATTCATGGAATCCAAAAATCATTGATTGTTTTGGTGTCACTTTGGGATAGATGTAGGTGATACACATGTCTTGCACAAACTATACACATGCAAAGGGGTGTCATGTTGGCATGTAGAACATGTGATGCTTCAAAAGATGATGGGTTGGGTTATTGGCAGTGAATGGCATGGAATATTCCATTAAACAATTGTTTATTCACATTTCATTTTATCCATTCCAAGTAGCCTGTGTCACCCAATGATTGAGAACTCATTTTTCTATGCCCTTGAATCATGTTCACCATATGGTTTTGGCAATCAATTTCATCAATTTGGGTGATTTTTTTTGGTCTTACAAAAAGAAAATTGGATACATGAATCCAAGTTTGCAATAGAATGAGTTATTTCTAAAAATATGTAGAAGTGCTAGTTTTACATATTTGACAATTAGATTTCATATTACAAGTTACATTTGAATTAGAATGTTATTGTGATTCCTAAGCGGGTTTCATTCAACATAGAGTTGTAAAACATATTTCATTTGAATCTTCTAGAGGACAATAGCTTTGGAATAACCTACAGGCATATGGTTGGACACATTTATTGTTGGATTCTTCTATTGATGCAGGGATCTCTATTGAATGCATGTTGGGTAAGTGTGTGTGATTAAGAAAAAAAGTATACACACAATCCATGTGATTGAAGCCCATCTAAAGAAGTTAATTGTATTGTAGATAAGATTTCACCTAGACTTATAATATGTGATAGAGGCCTCATAATCAATTATAAAGGTTGATCTGGGATATTTTCATTGTGACTTGTAAATAATTGCATTAAATGGGAATAAATTAAAGTGCACCATTAAAGAAGGAAAAACTCAAAAATGAAGAGACATAAGCATCAGATATGAACATAAAAACTTGATAACGGAGTTCGTCCCTGGTGGACTACGTCTCCGGGTCATGCTCTCAAATGGGTAGGGTCTTTCATTAACTCAGCAAAAGAATTTGGCAAAATACATAAGTATACCTCATTCTGAAATCAAGCTGCAGAAATAATGCTCAGATCAAAAAATAGGGACCATTGAATTTGCGGCGTCAAATTACCTAAAAATTACTGTCTCCACGCCTCGATTCGACTCTAGCACTACCAGGCCCAAGAATAATTTCATCTCAATTACCTTTCCCTCTAAAACTTGCAATTATGATTATGCTTGCATCAAAATGCATGCCCAAAAGGTTGCATGTTACGCACATGCCTCCCCCATTGTGATTGGGTGGATGCATCATTTAATAACTATTGAAGGCATTGCTTACAATGTAATGGTCGCAACCTATTGGTTAGGGTGGATATGTTAAGGTGTTTGTTGTGGGAGGAGGTCCCGAGGTCAAACCCCGCAGACTCCCATTTTGTATTTGTATTGTTACAATGTATAAACATATAATATGTTTGTTCCATCATTCTTAGCTGTGTCTCTAGAACAATATCCAAATGACTTAACTGTGGCTAGGTTTGGCATGTTCCGCTAGATTTGGCGGACCCTCCAAACCATTTTTTTCCAAATTTTTGTTCACAGATTGTCCTTGGGCATTTCCTACCTGCTGCATGGAAGCCTCTGATTGGGCCATGTGGTGGCCTCTCATTGGTCCATGCCTCCACCTTCCAAGTCATCACGCCACCTCATCACACCATGTTAGCATACAGACTGTACGTATACAATGTGGCATGATCTGATTGGTCCACAGATCGGTCCAAAAATGCCAAAATCGGGCGATATTCCAAATTTACTCTATTTACAGACCAAATCCAAACCTTTGGTTAAGATCAGATTCCTGATTTTATCCCTATTCTTTATGTTAACCCTCTCTTTCACCATTCCCCCTAGCTAGTTGTTCTAGAACTATCCCATCCCAATATAAGTCATTAGGTTCTCTAACCCGACTCTTCCCCCTCTATGCTCTCTATATTCTCATTGATCAAGGAGTCATTCTCATACTTATCTACTCAAGAATGGAGTCATACAAATTCTTACCTCATCAAGAAAGGAGTTTATATAAGGCTTACCTTCTTCATCAGGGAGTAATTCCAAGACTTAATACCAGTGCTTCCCAATCCCAAAAATCAATCTCATTAGTGATAGTGGAGGGCCTTTCCCCGATAATCCCATAGTCTATTCATGGTGAGGGGTGAGGGGTGTATGGATGGATCAATCTTCCAAGATAGACCTATAGAGATAGACCTACATAGCTAGAGCTACCTAGACCTATAGAGGTAGACCTACCTACAGAGCAGAGCTAGACAAAGCTATGCAATAGATCCTCTTGTCTAGGCTAGTTATATAACTAATAAATAATGCGAGGGGATGAATTTAAGGGAGGGGTATAGACCGGATGAACTGTTGTAATATTGAGGGTTATTTATAGGAAGGGTTAGGGAAACTAAACTTCTTTATGTAAGGGGTAGATAACTGATTATGGATAAAGATAATGGATGAACTGCGGATGAACTATTGTTTATTGGGATTCTTTTTCTTGGGGAGGTGGGAAGAAGCGTGTCAAGTAGAATATTTTGTCCTGAGTACCTTCTTTCTATAGGAGTCATAGAGCGGCATAAATATATTTGTGATAAGCCGCTGAAATTGGCATTTGTGTGCATTGTATTTCCACTTGAAACCAAATAAGGTCCCCAAGTCCATCGAGTTAATCTTTCATCATTAGGGATAGACATCCCTAAGAGGTAACACATATAGGCCAAGGTGGAGGGAACTCCACGGAAGCTGGTCCATCATAGAAGGAAAATATTTAGAGGCATCATTCCATCATTGGGTGGGTTACACATGCATACGGAAAAAGAGTGGACTGCACATTGTACCTCCCATTGGGGAAGCACATGTGAGTACTCAAGCGCGGATCACATATGCTACATATTTCCCTTATATAGGAGATTCTATCGGTAAGATGGTAATAGTAGTGAGGTGCAAGGAAGGAGAGAAACAAGAAAAGAAAAAGAAGACAAAGTGAAAATAAAAGTAGCAATGAAAGAAAAGAATTATGCATGGGAGTAGTCTACGGGTGCTTTTAGTGTGAGACAATGCCTCAATGTCACAAGGGGATCCTTCATTGGCCATGCCATGATATCCTTCTATACATGTGAAGGTCTTCATGCCTCGATCAACAACATAAGGAGGAACTACAAGGGTTTCTCTTAAACCATTGTAATGAAAAGCAAGAGGAAGACAATGAGAAAATAAAAGTAAAAATAAAGAGATGCATGACACGAAAGAATGTCATGACAGGGGAACAATAAATTATAACTACCACATTTGTGAAAGAATAGCTAGGATATGCAATGAAGAATGAGTAAGTATAACAAAAATATATATGAAAGATATTGGGAGTAGAGGGATTGCTTTTTGGAGTTCTAGGGTTTATTGGAAAAGACAAAACAATAGACAAATTGATTTTGTGCATTACTATTTTTTTACTTTTTTTACAAGAATGGTTATAGATTTAAAAAAAAAAAGTTGCAGGCTAATCAGACAACATACAAAGAGTAAGGGTGCTAAGTGCAACTTTTAGGGATTTCCTCCTCCCATCAAAGTCCCATGAGGAGAGTGGTGATATTTTTATCTTACAAATTCTCTTTCTTCCCTCTTCTTCTTTCTTCCTCTTTTATTCTTCTTCTTGTTTCCTCGCAGCCTTTTCTTTTGTTTTATTTAGAAGAGCACGTCATCATGTTGATGTCACAATGTCACATGTCACCTTATTTCTCCTTCCACATGTTTTGTATGGATGCTAACGTCATCCGTATTGATGATGACTTCAGCAGTACGAATTTTGACTCATCCCCTATTGGTTGGGCTAGGTTGACAAATCTTTGATCATGAATATATTTCAATCCGTAACTCCATTTGATGATTCATTTGAGCTATTAGAAATCTTGTGACATGCTCTTCATGATCATATCATTTTCATTGAGTTTTGGGAACTTTGAATATTTTCCCTTTCTCTATTTGTTGAAGCTAGTCTGAGCATCCTGAGTTGCCTCTATGGGTTTTGAGTTTCTCTTAGCCTTCTATGGATCCTTTTTGGATAATGATTCCCACTAAGAGATTTTTGGACCACCAAAATATTTCATCAATCAACAGGTAAGTGAGGGAAGATTCCCCTAACTCTGTGCTTCTCTATCCACGTTTCCTTGCTTGGATGTGTGCTTTTTAAGCCTACTCGAAGATAATCAACATCACCCCAAATCCTCTTCCTCATGTCTATGATGATATATTGTTGTAACTCATCCAAGTAATCAGGTGAAAACTCATCAACTGAAGGTATTGAAACTTCCTCATCTTGATCCATGATCATGGGAGGCTAAAAAAGTTTCAATTTCTCAACGTTCACAACTGATCTAGATGAAAATAATTGATTCCACTTTTCTCCAAGATAGTGAAGGGTCCATAACGAATGGGCTTGAGTTTATTTCATTCACCCTTCATTCTCTCCTTACTGATGTGAATCCATACCTAGACTCCAACCTGGAATTGATGATCAACCATGTGCTTGTCATGTCGAGATTTATATTGTGCTTGAATTTTCTCCAACTATTCCACGACTTCCTAGTGTATCTGTTGGATCCTTTGGATGAAATTGCGGGCTCTATTCTCTATTCGTTCTTCATTCACATCGGCATATCTCCCATACATAAATTCCAAATGACCCTTTGGTAGGTACCCAAAACATGTTTCAAAAGGTGAAATATGAGTGGACTAATGTAAAGCTCGATTGTAAGCATGTTGTATATAGGGTATGTGTTCATCCCATAACTTGGGATGCTTGCCGCAATAGCCTCAAAGAAAAAGTACCATGATTTGGTTTACCAACTCTGTCTGTCTGTTAGTCTGTGGATGGAAAGCAATGCTCCTCTTCAATTTGGTGTCCAGCATCCTCCACAATATAGTCCAAAATTCCCCAAGGAATCGAGTATCTCAATCCGAGACAATGGATGTGGGTAACCCAAAGTGAACCCAAACATACTGAAAGAAAATATTAGCAGTATGCTCAGTAGTGAACTACTTTTTACATGGCATCAAGATACACATCTCGTTGAACCTATCCACTACAACATAGAAATAGTCATGACTCCCTTTGGTCATTGGTAAACCCCCTACAAAATCCATTGAGATACTTTCACATGGATGGGATGGAAAAATAAGTGGTGAGTATAGCCTCAGTTTTCTATTAGTGGGCTTACAAGTAGAGCACATCACACACCCCTTTACATATTTAGTTACAATTGATTTCATTTGAGGCCACTAAAAAAATATCTACAAATGAGCCATAGTTTTTCCTACCTAAAAATGCCTAGACACAAGAGAAGTGTGAGATTCTCATGTTACATGGACTCGTTCACTTGTAGGAATACATAGATTTCCAAGATGGTAGAGTAGTTTTCCCTGCAGACAATAGTTCTCTACCTGTGAACCAAGGGTTAGCTTCTCATATAATTCTTTAAAATCTTCATCGATGGAATATTGTTCTACATAGCTATCATGATATAAAGAAGTATTCTTCAAAATAATAGAAGAAACAATAGGAGTTATAGAAAGCATATCGGCTACCATGTTACTTGTACCCTTTTTGTACTTGATTACCAAATTAAATTTTTGTAGAAACCCATCCATCTGTAGTGTCGATATTGTTGCAATTTGGTCTGTTCTTGGAGATACTATAAGGGTTGGTGATCTGTATGTGTTATTGTTTCCTTCCCTAACAAGTAGTAATTCCATTTCTTTACGCTCTGGACTAATGCATACAACTCTTTATCATATGTAGGATAGCTAACAACAACTTGGCTAAAAGTTTCAAAGTGGTAACATACAAGTTTATGATATTGCATCAATACTACACCCATGGCATATCAGTTGGCATATGTCTCGATCTTAAAATGATGTTGAAGATTCGACAGTGCTAATACTAGTGCGATACTGATCTTTTCCTTCAAAGTGTTGAAATTTTTTTGTTGATTTCCTTCCCACTGAAAAGTGTTCTTCACACCTATTAAGGCATGCAAAGGAGCTTCTATAAAGGAGAAGTTGGAAATGAACCTCCTCCAATACTAGATTGCACCTAAGAAGCTTTAGACTTTAGTTACACTTTTTGGCTCGGGCCAATTTAGAATTACATCAATTTTGGAAGGATCAATTTTTAATTGTCCTGCTCCTACACTATGACCTAAGTACAGAAGTGTAGTTTTTCCAAATTCACATTTATACAATTTTACATACATCTTTTCCCTTTTCAAAGTATCCAATACTTTCTTTACATGCCTCACATATTCATCCCAAGTCCCTCTAAAAATGAGAATGTCATATAAATATACAATCACAAAGTCATTTAGGAAAGGCCTAAATACATCATTCATCACACGCATGAAATTTGTCGGAGCATTACAAAGCCTAAATGGCATAACTAACCACTCAAACAATCCCTGTTTGGTTTTAAAGGAAAATTTTTATGCATCCTATCCTGCATCCCTGATATGATGATATCCACTGTGCAAAACCAACTTAGTGAAATAAACAAAATTATTCAATTGATTAAGAAAATCATCTATACGTGGAAGAGGGTATCAATTTTTCACCGTGATTTTATTTAAGGCCTAGTAATCGACACAGATTTGCCATGTGTCATCCATCTTTGGCACCATCACGATCGGAGAACCACAACGATATGAATTGGGCTTGATGACCCCTTGATCCAATAAGACTTGTACCTGCTTCTTGATCTATGTCATCTCCACAATTGACATCCTGTATATTCCCACATTTGGAAGAGGATAATCCTATGGAAGATGTATCTCATGTTGGATTTCCCTCCTAGGAGGTAATCCATCTGCTTCCTGAAAAACATCATCATACTTAGAAACAATATCAATTAATTATGTTTTATGAGATGGATCACATCCTTGGGAAGCGTCATACATCTCGACATCTTTCTCTCTTACAACCATGAGTACATATCTCTTATTAGTGTTCATGAGTCTCTTCATTTTCCCTACACTAAAAAGTGTTGTATTTAACCTCATGTTGTGAGATCTAACAATATATTCCACTCCTCCTTTAGTAAGGTGGTATTTGTTCTCATGACGAAAGAAGATTGCTTTTCTATCATAAAGATAAGGACTTCCCAACACTATGCCACATATATCAAGTGGTACAACATCCAAATCCACTTCATCAATCAACTTTGAAGCAATAGAAAATATGACCCTACATTGTTTGGTGACATTAAGTTTTTCTTTATCACATACCCAACCAAGAGGATAAGGATTCAAATGTGGTTTCGTTTCAAGACCCATATTCTTGAAAAGTGCTTCAAATATTAAGTTTACTTGGGAACCCAAATCAAATAATGTATCTATCTTAGTTTGTTTAGATAGAACTCTTATGTGAAATAACTCATTCCTCTTTCATTCATGAACATGAGATTCATTATTGGAACTTGAACTATCATGAAGGGAATATTTACCTTGTACTCCAACCATTGTTATATTTCCTTCATCTCCTGAATTAGAACCAAGATATTTTTGCACTGTAGCAACGGTTTTTGTCTTCCCCTTTTCACCGAACTGTTTGGTTTCTTTTCTGGATGTAGTTTCCAACAATGTTCTTCATCATGACCATTTTTCTTGTAATGAGTGCAAGATGGATTTCCTCCTTCTCTCGTTAATGTGGTTGTATTCTTTTCCTTCCTTTTAAACTTCTTAAAATTTTTATGTGGGATATTGGAAGGTTTCTTCATGGGATCTTCTTGAACATGTTTCCCCTTGTACTCAAGGTGAGTGGCTTGCACACAAACTTCGTCAAGACTAGTGGGGTTAAACAAGAGCAAAGTATGAAGAATATAATTGTGAAGTGTGCTAATATACCTCATTAAAGTTTCATAAGAATCCAACAGAATATTTAATGCAAGAGATTTCTTCCTAAAATCTTCTATGAAACCTTGTGCAGTTTGAACTTTACTTTTCCTTAACATTTTCCATTCCATCATTGATTTATGTAAATACCCTCATGGATAAAATTTATTCCTTATCGCTGATTTAAATTCCAACCATGAGGAAAGAAGATTACCACACTTACTTCTGTCGTGAATTTTTCTCTCCTACCATACAAGAGTGGTGCCTTCCAATCGAAGAGAATCCAGTTTCACTTTAACTTCTTCTTCATCAATATGCTAGAAACGACCATACACTTCAACCTGTCGGATCCAATTATCTAGATTTTTAGGATTAGCTTCTCCATTAAACATAGGTAAAGAAAATTTTACATCAAGATTTAATAATGGTTTCTTAAAAGAGGCTTTATGGATAGAATGATGAGAATGATGAGAATTATCAGAGGAATAAGAGCTAGAACTAGAAGGTGAAGATAGAGGCTCAAGAGTATCTCCTCCAACCACTTGGTTTACAAAAGCATCATCATCTGCATGTACTTCCTTTTTCTTCCATTTCTTATTCATTCTCTTCTCATAATCTCCATACATTCGTTCGACCATTTCTAACATGCGATAAAAGACCATGTGAAAATTTTTCTCCTATTCATCACGCTTGTCCTCTTCTTCCATTTTCTTCCTTTGAGATGCATGACCAACTTCAAGATTGAAAGTATTAAGAGTTCCTTCACCCTGCTTATGACTATCCCTAATAAGCATTCACACTCAATAATTCAAGTCAAAGACAACTACTCTGACACCAACATGATCTAGAATCTTTTCAGCGTGACTTGTAAAGAATTGTATTAAATTAACATAAATTAAAGTGCACCATTAAAGAAGAAAAAAATAAAAAATGAAGAGACATAAGCATCATATCTGAACACAAAAAATTGATAACGAAGATCATCCCTGGTGGACTACGTCTCAGGGTCCTACTCTCAAATGGGTATGTTCTTTCATTAACTCAACAAAATAATTTGACAAAATACATAAGTATACCTCATTCTTAAATAAATCTGCAGAAATAATGCTCAAATAAGAAAACAAACAACACCACTGAATTCGCGGCATCGAACTACCCAAAAATTATTTTCTCGATTCCTCAATCTGACTCTCACACTCCCAGGCCCAAGAAGAATTTCATCTCATTTTTCATACCCTCTGTAACCTGTAATTATGACTGTACTTGCATCAAAATGTGTGCCCAAAAGGTCGTACGGTATGTGCATGCCTCCCCCCTTATGGTTGAGTGGATGAATCATTTAATAATTATTGAAGGCATTGGTTACAATGTAATGGTCATGGCCTGTTGCTTAGGGCATATATGTTAAGGCATTTGATGTGGGAGGAGGTCTCAGGGTCAAACCCCATGGACTCCCCTTTTGGCTTGGTATTGTTACATTGTATAAACATATAATATGTTTGTTCCACAATTCTTAGTTGTGTCACTAGAACGATATCCAAATGACTTAACCATGTCTAGTTTTGGCATGGTCCACCAAATTTGGTGGACCCGCCAAACCATTGTTTTCCAAATTTTTGTTCACGAACTATCCTTAGGCATTTCCCGTTTGCCACATGGAAACCTATGATTGGGCCATGTGGTGGACTCTCATTGTTCCATGCTACCATATGCCAAGTCAAAATGCTACATCATCATACGAATTGTACGGATGCCACATGACACAATCCGATTGGTCCATGGATCGATCCAAAAATGCCAAAACTGGGTGACACGTGGCAACCTCTGGTGTTGCCACATCATCATGTTGACGTCATCATACCACATGTCACCTTCCTTCTCTTGCCACGTGTGTTGTATGGATTCTGAAGTCATCCGTACAGATGTTGATGTCAGTAGTATGGATGCTGACTCATCCTCTACTAACTGGGCTAGCTTGACTAAACTTTGACTATGAATGTCTTTCAATCCGTAACTTTGTTTGATGAGTTGTTTGCGACATTAGAAATATTGTGACGCACTCTTCGCGATCATGTCATTTTCACTGATTTTTGGGAACTTTCAATGTTTTCTCTTTCTCTATCTGCTGAATCCATTCTGAGCATCCTAATTTTCCTCTATGAGTTATGAGTTTCTCTTAGCCTTCTCTAGATCCTTTTTCGATCAAAGGTAGATAAATCGACATCATATAGAGAAAAAAGATCATATTTTATTGTTTGTATAGGATATGTGCCAGTGAAGTGAGTGGGAAATAAGTTCCTCATTTATGGATCATCATCACTTATGTAAAAACTCTTGAAAAGAATGATCATAAATACAGAAGTATCATGTAGTCAACATGGTCATGAAGTCAAAATATTATAAATATATGCGTGAAAAAAATCCTATGTAAAGAATAATATAGTCGATTGTATTAAGGTTAGCTTAGCCAGATAAAAAAGAGAGAGGATGTAGTCAATTACTAGTTGAGTCAATTGAGTCAACTTAAAAAGAAATTGAGTTTGCATTAAAAGTGGGTTTCTAGCTAGTGAAGTCAATATTTAGTTGATGTAAAGTATTTAACTGAAAAAAGTAAATTCATAGTTGAGTGAAACCCTATGCATAGTTAAAGTAAATTTTATGTGAGAACCAAATAGTCTTAGTAATATATAAACACATAGAGACTCATACTAACAAAGTCTAGTCATTGATTCAAGTCTTAGTCGACTCAATTCATCACTAAGCATTAGTTTATAAATCCATACTTGATTCAGAGTCATCCTTCTTGTAAATATAGATTGAATATTCCAACACATTACTAGAGAA
>ML782014.1:329377-350893 GCA_009831015.1 Picea engelmannii | reverse complement strand
GGGGGGGAATAATTAGAGCTTCCACCTTCATGTGGTTTCCCCTGTTTATTAGAGAATGAACTATTATAGAAACCAAGAGAAGCTCATGAAAAATGAGGTTTATAGCATAGTTGAAATTTGACTCATCATCTCCACCCCCCGCGTCCTCCAATTTTTCATGGGGTTCAGGGGCAATGCCCCCAATACAAATTCCAGTTGTTTGTCTCCCATTGATTGGTCTGAAGAAGTTCCGTACTTTTCACCGTACAATCAGTTTTCAGAGTCAGCTAATTTCTCTGGATTCGTGCCCAAAGATATGTAGATTGACTACTTCTTTTGAATTTTTTAAAACTGGTTAAGATTGAGAGAATCATATTCTCCTCCATATCTTTCATCAACATCAACCCATCCTTCACACAACCTGATTTGAAAAATGCCTGAATCTACTCATTAAATGTATTCGTGGTCAATTTTATCACAAACTTCTCCATTCTCCATTTGGAAAGTCCGGTTTTCTCATAAAATTTTTGGTTTTTTGAGCCAAATTTTGCATTTTAAGCTAAGTTTGCTCTCGATTTTGGGCATGGTAAATGTTGACTTGAATTAAAGAACTTATCCCGAAAGCCAAGTTCTAGTTCCAAGTTCCTACTCCTCGAGCTAGTACCTTCACACAAAGACAGATAAGGTTAGGTATTCTTGGCATTTTGGAAAAAAGGTATAAAGAGATTTTTCATGGCACCTGCTCCAAGCTACAAGTCGTTTCACCTACACATGTAACATAATACATAGAATACCAAGTATGGCAAGCAAGTCCGAGCCCAACCAATATTAGGAGGCTAATAACTTCTCTTCCTATCATTGCCAACTACAAGTATCTCTTGGAAACATAAGAAAAAAGTGTAATCAAGTGAACATAATCCTTAGAACATTGCACTCTTATCATTACTCAAGCAACATAGTGAATCCAATGGCTAGGTCCTCGAGAGGAGCCTCATCTAGACCACATAGTTAAAAATTAGTTGTAAGAAAATTAGTGGGCATGGATTTAATGATAGATAGGTAATATTCATAAATTGTCTATTTGTTGAATTTTTTGGTTTGTAAATTGTTGGGTCTTTCCATCAGTTCAATGGGTATTAATTGATTTTTTTATGCATACACAATTTTTTTGTTGTTTCATATTTTCATATGAATTTTGGTTTGTATTGTTATTATAAGTATAGACTTCCCTAAAATTATTTATCTAAGGTGAAATATGTTATGAAGCACTCGAGTGAACATTAGAGGCATCTAAGTACATTTAATGTGGCTAAGGAGAAACTTACTCCTTTTTCATTTTTTTTCTAAGCTAAAGAGCCATCAATGATACCTTGAATGAAAAGGGTTTCATCATTTAAAAAAATACTAAAAAATCGAAGGCTTATACTAAAACATACCAAAAACAAAAAATCAAAAACTATTCTACGATTTCATTTAGCCGAGGGTAGTTGTATTCTGCGCGCGATTTCATTTGGCAGGATTGGTTCTATTCTAGTTGGTTGAACCCCGATTGACCCTGCTACCATTGCCTCCATGAGCATCCAAGAGAAAAGGAGTATCTCTGTAATTTCCACAATCATCCAGGTGTGAAGGAGAACCTGTGAAGGAGAACCTTTGCATCGTCCATGAGCACCCACGATCACAAGGGAAAAAGGAGACATCAACATGTCTGGCCAGGTAATTTTGTTGAGCATTGATTCATTATCTAAGGTTGAATTTTTTATTTCAACCTGCCTTTCTAAGGCCATTCCATACGTCACCCTCATATCCTTTCCTTCTTAGCTAACTAACCTCCCCTCTAAATTTTGCTCTATATTACAGAACCTAAAACCCTTAACTGCAACTGTAAACACCTAAAACTAGCCCTAGAACTTAACTTCAGCTCTCGGCTTGTGATATAATACCCCTGCGTTAAGCCTTAGAACCTAGGATATTAGTCCTACTTCCCTCCTACCACCTCAGCTCCTCAACACTAGACTCTAGCCCTATTATAGACTACCCTAAGCATAAGCCTATCCCTCGGCCCTTTAGGACAGTCCCCATTCCCCCAAACCTGAGCCTCGACCCTGCCTCATATATACTCTAAAAGCCTCGCTTAACCCTTAGTAACTACCCTAGGCATATACCCTACCATTTCCTACCTAATAATTGACTCCCTACCAATCCCACCCCTTATAGTTACCTACGGGAAACATATCTAGCTGATTGATATAACCCCTTAGACAAACCTTAAACTACCCTGCGTTGGCATTGAATTTAGCTCAACATACTTTGGGAAGACCCCCCTAAATTCTTGACCCCATATCTCCTCAACGCAACACCTTAAAGCATACTACCTAGCATCCTAAAAGGAACCTCAACATATCTAATTGCAGTCACTGTGGCATTATTCTTAAACAAACCTATACTAAAACATAAATTCATAAATGATAGGTAGGGACCGATGTCATTATTTCAGATTTAGAAGATCATGAAGACAACCCTCCACTTGCCAATTTGATGTATTGTATGTGGTAGAAACATCATTTTTATGCTCTTTTAATGCATAGACTTTAAATTAAATCAGAACTGGAACTAATATGCTTGCATGTGATTCATATTTTGACATATGTAAATTCATTGGACTGAAAATCATTGATTCAAAGCCATAAATTCTCTGAATTAAATGAATATATACTGTTTCTTAGTAAGGTTGGTATCAATCTGTTTCTTGACATACAATCTTGACATGTTTTGCATTTGATTAGTTTCCATTACAATTGCTTGAACCTATATCACTGGTGAGGAATCATTTGATGAATAATCTCACGTTGATTGGTTGATGAAGTGATATGTGATTGAGTTACTTCACAATTATCATTTTGATCATATCAAAAGGGAATCACTTAAAGTGCATGTACTATTATTGGATATTGATCACAAACACTCAGGATAAATTGATCTCTTGAGCATTTCATGCATTACACATTTAAGAGAATATCTTGTTCCCATTTGCCTTTCACCTAACTTTTCAATAAACCACATATTGAAAACCTTTTTGATGAGTTTACATGAAAGAGTCATCATTTGACTGAAGCATCGTTTGGTTATCTGAATATTTAGATAGACCTTAGGATATCCTATCCTAAGGTCAATCTTATCAGGATTGTGACATTTTCTAGAATCCATAGCCCCTTCCTAAGGTACTTGTTTTCTACTGGTATTTACTTGTATTTGTCAAATCTGATCCATAAGCTAACTGTTTGATTATCTCTGGGACATTGTGTGAATAACTCTTTTTTCCTTGCCTCTGGGAAATATACTTAATAGATCATTTACATCTAAGGCATTGATCAACACTGTGAACAAACAAAGTTGTAGGGAATCCTCCCTTGGCCTTGTGAACAAAGTCACTTGGCCTAAACAGAGAGAACCTGACCCGTAGTGACACCAATTTACAAATCTGCTCTTTAGGACTGATATAAAGCACTTTAGAAAACTACTAACACAGTCCTATATTCAACACCTTATCATTGCACATTTTGACCTTAGAGATAAAAAGAACATTTGGAAATTAAATTGTGATCTCATGGTTGGCATCTATTTTTGATTGGTTATGACAAATTGACCTTTCAACATTCCACATTTGATTTTGGGAATAACATAACACCATAGGATCAAATTCTTGGAAAGAGTTATAGTGTTGTGCTTTCTATATTGTTACATATTGGGCATGATATTTTGATCTCTTTGACACACTAACAATGTCAAAACACAACACTATACCTCTTTCCAAAGGATTGATGTTATGATGTTATGTTGTTTCAAAAATCAAATATGGAGTAATGAAATGTCAAAATATAGGACTGAGTTAATCAATTTTCTAAAGTGTATAATGACAATATCAGTCCCAAATTCTAATCCTAAATTAATTGTTTATTATGAGGAGTGGATGACCTAAGTCTAGGGGTAGTCCTACACTAGTTTAAGGGATATTCAGGCCAAATATATGATAACAAGGGGCTTCTACACTACTGTTGGGACAATCAAAGTATGGCAGACCATGAGGTCTTGGAGCATGCCTAAAGGCTAGCCTAAGGGTCAGTGTTTGGTAGTATAGTAGCTAAGGTTTAGGGGTATTCTCTTTAGGGTAGCTTAGATATGTAATAGGGCTAGTTTACTTCTGTTCTAAACAGTCTCAAAAGAGCATGCTGAGAGGTGTTAGAGTGGTAGGATAGAGGGCTAGAAGTGTTAGTGTTCGATAGGAGAACTTGATTATGACCAAGCATCACTAAATTTCTTCTTTTCTTCTTATTGGACATGATTCATTAACTTTCTCTAGTCATTAAATGATGTGACAACAACTATGTATTGTCCTTTATGTTGCAATATAGTATTGGGAAACCATGAAGAGACAAATGAGTTGAAGAAACCCCCCTTAATAGGAATGAGTGTATGAATATTTCGATTTATTCTATTCTCTTCCCATGTTCCCCTTTTTTCTTTGGAAGAACCAAAACCCTTTCTTAGTTTCTTCCTATTCCAACCTATATAGTGTCATCTTCCAATGCCAAAATTCTCCATCTTGGGTCTAAACCACTCACAAAGAAACATTATCCAATGATCAAACATGTTCCCAACTTGAATGAACCAACCAAATTTTGGAACCCATGAAACTTGTCAAAGCTATTAATAAACTTGAATGAACCAATTGATGTTGCTAACGACTAAATTTGGGAAGCTTCAAATTGATATCCAGTGCAACCTTTTCAAGGTAACCATCCATCAAATTCACAACCATTTTAATTTGTGTGAGTGATAGAGAGACATGGAGACCAAAGTAAAAAGGTCATCTCTCAAACCCTAAAGGAAAGACAAGGATAAACCCTAAATCAAGCCCTCGAACTTGCACACTCCTCTCTCTCTCTCACACAAGGTTCAAACCCTAATGACCTCCTTCTAAATTTTGTGCACTTCTCTTCAAAACCCTAGAGACAAGGAGACAAGAATCTCTTCACCATTACACTAAAAGATTCCTTTCTGGCATAATTGGCATAGTTGAGAGAGTGAGCCCTAGAACATGATCACCCTACCACATCATGCCCATTTTTGATAGCTTAGGGTTTGTTGCGTGCAGGGTGATAGGGTTGGTCGTGAGTTCTAGGGTAGCCTACGGTTTCAACATATGGAAATAGTCAATGGAATAGAACTAGATAGATATTGAAACAAATTATCTCTAATAGATAGATATTGAAACAATCAATGTCACTTACACTTAGAACAATTGTCGTAGGAGAGAACCTTAAATCTATAAGAAGTCATGGAATTCTTAACAAACTAGACATGTCAAAGGCATCTGAAATAGAATGTGAACCCATGGTTGAAATCGATGTTAAGAGGATCTCCCCCTTACTTCATCTGAAATAGAAGGTTAACACGTGGTTGAAATGAGGGATAAATGAGCAAAACCCAATAAAGGATAGAAAGTGAGCTAAATGAGGGATAAATGAGCAAGGAATTAAAAAAAATAGACATTAGGTATAGGTTCTAACATGTTCAATGGTCTTCCTTTTACTTCCAGGAATATTCTCTAAGAAAATGTATCCATGATGTTCAATATGAATGACTTTTCCAAAATACCAAATATGAATGATCACAAATCATACGAAGACCAAAGTACAAAGGTCATCTCTCAAACCCTAAAGGAAACACAAGGATAAAACCTAGCCGTCCCTAGTGTACACTTCTTTTATCCTAATAGAAAACCCTAGGTCAAACCCTAGAAGCCCTTCTCCTAAGATCTGCACACTATTCTCTCTTTTGTGCACTTCTTCTCTTACCTAGCCATGGCATAGAGAAGAGGCACAAGTGTACCATGTGCTAGAGTGAGCCTTAGGCTCCTCTTTATATATTGATCAAGAGGTGCCCTTTTGAGTCTACATTAAAATATAACTTAATTTTTCCTAGAGTGGACCTATAAAATTATATTAGTTATTTAAGACATATTTTATTATTTATACATATCTGGAAGACTCTAAATAGAAGGGGGTGGGAAGACAACTTTATAATATCATCTGATCACTAGTTATTTGGAAGAAACAAAACATATGAAGCTTTGAAAGACAATTGAAAAGTTCTTCATATGCTACAATTGATCTCGGAGCAATTGGAAACTACAAGTCATGTGATCATCAGAATACAACTGAAGGTTCTTCACATCATACACCTGAGACTTGAGTATTTGGAAACTACAATTAATATGATCCTCAGAAGGAAACTGAATAATTCTTCACATACAACCAGCCCTTAATAATTTCTCCATCAAACTTGTAGCATGCATGGTTTGTGACACAACACACAACCATTGGTTTGTCAAAATTCTATACCTACACAATAATGAAGGATTCCTAAACCATTCTTGTCAAAAGTTGAACAAAAATCAGATTTTACCTTCTGAATTGTGTTGACCTTACTACCTATGATGATTATGTCATCCACATAAACAAATACAACCACAAAATCATCATTGTATTTCTAACATAAATACTAAATTAGAAGGGCTTCTTTTAACTCCAAATCTTGAGCCCATTTCAAACATTTAAAACTTATATCGTCTTACACATGACACGCTCCATACCTTCTACTTAAAAACCCTAGGGATGATACATAAGGAAGTAAAAGAAAATAAAACTTACACTAAGGAAGTAGCTAAGTCTAAATGGGATGTAGAGAGGGGAAGAGTTCAAATTTAAAAAAAAAATCACAAGAACATAAATTTGGGAGAAGAGGGAAAAGAGGAAGCGAAATCCGAGGGAAGGATGTAATAAAGGTAAATGCTCGAGAGGGGAATGTTCGAGAGGGGAATTTAGAGGGAAAACAATAATCAAATAAATGTATGATTGAAATATTGAATAACAGTGACACATAGACATAAACCTTGATAGCCATATATATCCATATATATACCTCAGGATATTCTATCTTGAGGTCATATCATTAAAATTTATGAGTACATTTGACTCCATAGCCCTTACAGACACCTGTCTTTTTGTAGTGTGTTTTTCATAAGCATCTGTGCCACTCCCAAAAACTACCAAGCCCACCTATCATCGAGTATTTTTGGGCTCCACCCAAAGAGTTGGCTGTGTAGATCTCTCATTGGATATTGATCATTAAATCTATACTGTCTTAACATATATATTGCACAAATACATGTCACTATAGAAGTATTAGGGAACCCTCCCTTGGTCTATTGCATGAATACATGGACATAAACAAAGAGAAGTTGATCCATTGTGACAGCTTCAGGGGGATCCTGTCATGTTCCTTAGCGCTCTGCTAGCTAGGCTACCTTGCCATATCCAACCTACTAGTTTGTGCGTTAACATTTTGGTGTTAACCTCCCCCCCCTCTCGTTGTTCTTGCCATCAGTTCGTTGTTTGATCAAATCATCAACATTAAAGAAGAGTCCGTGTAGATTTTTCCTTCTGTCAGAAAGTTGTAAAATCTTATGTTATTGAATGATTTTTAATTGTTAGGGCACACGATTTTCTTCTTTGCATCTAAGAAAATCATTTTGTTTCCCTCTCTTTGATAGGACACACAAATATCACTTTGTTGTTGAGTTAAAATGGAAAGCACAAATGGAAATCACTTTATTAATTAATAGGGAATATGAAAAGTCAGAAAAGGAAAAAGAGTCTCACAAAAGGGTGAGTAGAGTCAATATAATTAATGTCTTTCTAACAGTGAGATAGTTAATAGTGAGTTAGTTATAGTTATCGTGAGAAATATCCTTACATTTCCCTTATATTTTCAATGTTTATCTTTGGCTATACTATAATATGAAGATCGTTGGCCTAACGTTTTCTTCTCCCTCGATGGAGTGTATGTACAACCAAATATGTATCTATCAGACCTATCATCCAACTCGAGTGATGAATTTTTGAGAGGGACAAGGGAAAGCATATCCAACACATGTAACAAGGCGAAATCAACTAGAGGTGAAAAGTTTAGAAGAAAGTTTGGTAGGCGCATGAAATTCTTTCTTGCCGAAGGAGGATCATGTTCTTATGATGATGAGAGAATAGGTGACATCGAGGTTCCCTTGAGGTAAAAACACCTACTAAAACAATGGGCACCCAAGGAACTGCCAGAGTTGGACACCAACTTTTGTGTTAATGAGAGGATGTATCACATTTCTTCGTCATTCATCCATGGCCTTGGTTTATTCTCCATGGATGACATAAAGGTAAAATATTGCATATTGGTTGAATTGTTTGAGTATGTTTGACCATGTTACACTTATGGAGTATGGTTGAGGCTAGTCTAATATATGCCTAGTATGCAGAGATACGCACTCACCACAAATTATATACATCTGAAAGACAATAATAAAAATAAAGGAGCAACTATGTATATTGATGGAAGGCCAAAGGCCTCGACGAATATTCTAGGTCTTATAAATAGTACAAGGCCTGAGATGACAAGAAAGGAACCCAATTGCATTTTTGAGGAGTGTGAAGGTAATATGATATTTGTATATGCCGTGAAAACAATAACAGCATGCGAAGAGTTTTTGGTCAATTACAATATGAATCGAGTCGACCCAGAAACATCTTCTTTTGCCACAGTACAAAACCCATTATACACAAACATAAAAAGGGATTAGTTAATTTGTGAATGTTTCATTTGTGATGAAATTTTATTTTATTTCTGAATGTTCCATTTGCTAATTTTTACTTGATGTTTCATTTCCAAATCTTTGATAATTTGTATGTGTGAATGTTTCATTTGATAATATTTGCCAATATTCCATTATTTCATATATTGTTTTTTCAATATTTCTTGCATGTACTAACATTCTTCTTGAAATTCTGCCAGAGTGGTGATCGGGGCAAAGTCCCTGAGCATGGAAAAGGCATTGATCAGGGCAAAGGCCCCATTCTTAGTAGCACATCAACCAAAAACGATGAATATATAAGCGATGAAGAGATATTTGATTCTAGAGACCCCTTGCAGACAATAGAATTGTCCCTAAGAAGGGCCAATAGGGAATTCCAGGATTTGGTCATTGATAGGCTGGAAATAGATGAAGATTTCCTAAGGATATCTAAATTACGCATTGATATAGAAAATTATGGGGTAAGTCATGTCATCTAACAATATCAAGTTTTGGTTTTAAATTTTGTAATTTGATATATGCAATTAACACATATTTCTCATTGTAGAATTTTGTGAGATCGATGAGAGGGGAAGGGGAAGGTCCTAGTAGCAACAACGAACCCGCATGGCCATGTAGCCATGAGGCTATTTTCCACCCCAAGTGTGTCGCCTAAGACCGATTCTATACCTTCTAGGGGTGATGCCATGCCCCCACAACACACGCCAGATCGTGCAATATCAAATTTTGATTTTAAATTTTATAATTTGATATATGCAATTAACACATATTTCTCATTGTAGAATTTTGTGAGATCGATGAGAGGGGAATGGGAAGGTCCTGGTAGCAGTAGCAGGACTGCAACAACAAACCCACATGGCCACGTAGCCATGAGGCTAGTTTCCACCCCAAGTGTGTCGCCTGAGACTGATTCTATACCTTCTAGGGGTGATGCCATGCCCCCACAACACACGCCAGATCATGTAGGTGGTGTACATGATCATGGAATTGATCACTCTTCCGTTGATTGTTACCCTAGTGCTACACGTATCCAAAGCACGGGAACAACTGTGGTATCATTTTTGGTCAACCAGGACATGGTTCCTCTAAAAATAGTACAACTACCAGGTATTTAATATATGTCTTTATCGAGATTCCTGTTATATAATTGTTTAAACAAACACATATCAATGAGATTTAAATTACTAATGATGACGATCTTTTACAGGAAACAATGGGTTCCACAATAGTTTGCATGACTATGCATTAGAAATTTTTGGGCTGACCATTCGACTACGATGGAATTGAAAAAATTCCAAACTGAAAAGACTTCTTATCTCCAGACTGGTTGGCAAGTTTGGTGACTCGTTCAATAAGTTAGAAGTCCTAAAAAGGACCAGAAATCATTTGAAATATGTTAGAGAGGCATATAGGAATAAATTAGTAAAGGACCCCAAGTGTGAACGCCCTTTGCTTGTCCTCAAGAGGGAGTGGAAATAAATTATTCTCAATGTAAGAGAATTAGCGATGAAAGCACAAGGGAAGAAACCACCTAGTCCTAAAAGGTAAGAGGTGTTTTCAATTTACTATGATGGTCTTTTGTTTACTTTACGAGGAAAACAATCAATATATAACATATTTCAAAATATTGCATAAACTCCAAGACACATCCAAGGAAACAAAGGCAAGACAAGACAAACATCACCAACATAAACTAGGCCAAGGTGGTTATGGGAGATTGAAGGCATGGGTTGTAAGTGCCTACACATTTTACTTTGTTTTTATCATCATCACAAAATATGTAATTCATTGCAGCTAGTGACTAATGATTTTGATATTTCTCAATGTAGGGGGATTTGTTCAATGATGAAGACACATAATATATAAAGGTTGGGTTCATGGAGGGTTTTGATGGCATGGTGGTGCGATGAAGAAGCTTGGGGAAATCAGCATGTGTCTCTATGGAGGACATGGTAAATAAAATGAAATTAAAAACTTGTTGATTAGTTTTTACTCATTGATTACTTGTAATGTAAAATATATTTTTTATTCATTTAAAATTTAAAATAATGTGTGTATTTTCCACATTCACAGGAGAGTAACAATGCTACAAATGATCTTGATGTACCGGATGAGCCAAATCCCGAACCTCATATTGATTCAAGCACTATTTTCGAAGGACCATTACATAGTTGTATGTGCACATTTTTAATGTTTTTCCATTTTTCAGTGAGTATTAATATTTAGTGTATATTATGTACTAAATACTTATATTGTTTCATATGGAAGAGTGTGTATATGCCGATCAAGAGCGGAGATTAACAAGCACCAAAACAACAATGCAGTCACCAATTACTGTTTCTACTACACTAACTAATCCAAGTATAAACCATTGTAATTAAATCTGTATTAGTTAAATTTCCCTAGGAACAGTGAATAACAATATCACTTGATTTTTTTTGTTGTTTGCAGTAGTGGATGCCCATGCGCATCCTCAACCTCCACGCCGAAATACTAGAAGTTCATCATGGCATGAGGTGTTGAGTACTGATGATGCAACACTTGAAGAAGGCCCAATAACTGTGGGGGATCAGTTAAATTATGATGATGAATTAATGTGTGCTTTCATGGAGACCAAGAAGAAGAATAAGAAAAATAAATGATTAGACATTTTGTTATTAATATAAATCCAATATATTTCTGGTCTAATGTAATGTATTTTGTTTTCCTAGATTGTCATGAATGTCATTTGCTTTCATGTTTTTTGTTTTAGCACAGGGCGATGAATGTTTTTTTCTTACATTTAATGTTACTTTCATTTCTAATTATAGTTGTAAAATCCAGATATATTGGGTATGGGGAAATGTGAGTGATGTGAGAGGGGGGAGGGGCCAAAAGAGTTTCCACCTTGACGTGGTTGGTCCTGTTCAGTAGAGAATAGTTTATTCTTGAAACGAAGATAAGCTCATTCAAGTATTCATCTTTAGTAATTAATTTGTAGAGGTTGTTACATTTTTAATTACTATTCTAAAATATAATTAAGTCATGTGATGAATCATAGGATGGAGAGGAGAAACATTGGAGGCACCCCATCACTCAAAGGTATGGATCTTGTTAAGGACTGGTTTAAGGTGATTTTTGGTTGATTTATGACTATCATGATATTTTGTAATGAATGTGGAGATCAATGATTTTTTTAGGAAATTTGAATTTAAGAAGAAAAAGTTATGATGAATCCATGAGTGTTAAGGATGCATGGTGGTGGGCACAATCCCCAAGGTATGTCTCTCTAGACAACATTGTTGCTAGCCTAAATCAATGTAGTACACACTGAATGCAGTGACCCTGAGGTTCATCATCCTCCTCATATGCTTCTTGCTCCTCCTAGGAGGTTTGAACCTCCTAACCTAACCTAGTCTACCCCTACATACCTTGGCCTACCCTAAACCTAACCTACATCCTAAGCCTATCAATCCTATACTCTTAGTGGCCTAACACAATACATCTAGACCTAATCTCTATATCTCCCTAAAGATACTAAAGCTACTAACTTGGCACTCAATTTAGGACTGACATAATTATTACAAAGACAGTCCCACCATTTTAATTCTAGATATAGATGCACTCTGACACAGTCCCCCATTATTGGAAGTTTTGGGGAGATTAATATATCATTTGATTTATTAAAATGTCTAGAACAACATACCATTGTAATTGTGTTTGGTTGTCTCTAAAACTACTCTGTATTTTTCATCTAGGGCATTAACTGACTAAAGCCAATAACTTGGATCATGTTCCTTCTAACTAGATTTAAATACTAAGTTCCATATAAGTATACCTTGCAATTGTTATTGTCACCATGTTTGTGTGGGTTTTTTCTTTTGGTCACTTGTTCATTAAATATTTCCTCGAGCTAATGATATATTTGAACCTGTGACAAGCACACAATTGTAATTATGTTCCCTATAGTTAAGTGCAACTTATAATTACTTATCATAAATAAAGAAATGATCTTTTTCTTAAATTTGGATTTGAGTCCTAGTTGATGCCATAATTTAGATTTATGTGTTGTGTGGTGATTAATTGTAGCAATGGGAAGAACTTATTATCATTCAATTAAGTTCAGTAATGAGGTGTGTATTGTCTTTGTCCAGACTATGAATAGGATATTTAAAACAATCCAGTATCAAGGTTCCTATTCCATTCCACATGCCCTATGAGTGGAAGGAATGCCCTTTTTAATACTAGAACCCCCTGTCCATTTGATGAATGTGTTATTTTTTTAACCAATTCTCTCCAAGGTGATATTGTTTTCTTATTATTTCACTGTCTATGTCTACCTTTGGTGTCATCGCGTATGTTATCCACTTTTGTTGTAATTTCAGTGTAAGTATAAATACAATTATATTTTGAGGATGATTCATCTTTTCATCCATGAATTGGATATCTACAATTTCAATCTTTGAGTGTGAAAAGTATTCCACTTTGTTTTTCTGAGTGGTGGGTGTGTCATGTTCAACACTAGTTGTCCCTTCTCCATTATGTTAAAACAAACGACCTAGTTTCCTTTTGTTTGTGTATATAAGATATCCACCCTTTGTGTCAACACTTCATTTATGTCCTCTACTACCGACACTCTTGTAGTTCTCTCTCTACCTTCTTTTGGTATCCATACTAGACTCTGGACTTTGAAAACTATCATTATTTTAGTATTAGGTGTGATTTGACCATATTTTAATTATGTGGATTTATGAAATTGATTTCACTGGTGTGTACGTATTTGGTTTTCAAGTTATGGGAACCATGATTCTTGATTTTATTTCGAAAGCTCATGTTGCAAAATTTTACCATATCATAGAAAGTAGATCATTCACAACAGTTCACTACTTGATTGTAATGTTCCATATGACAGTTGGTCCTCCAAGAACTGGGAATGAACACTATATTTTGATATTCATCCTTTCTTTGAAAAGGGCCTTTTCATTTCTCCACTATAAGTTTCATTGGCATTCAAAAGGGCATTGGTTCTCATTTATTATGTCTTTATCCTTTCCCAAATTCCATAGTTAAGAGAGATAAGCCATCTATTATTATTCCTATTATACATGTCATTGTCACTGGAAGTATGAAGTTAATGATACTAACCTTCAATAGAGGGACTATCAAGGCCTACTAACAAAACAATTTTACCCTACAAATCATTTATAGGAAATCATGAAAATTTCCATGGCCTTGCACTCTAGTTTCAACGCTTCCAGTAGTTGGTGGATGGGTAATATTTGACCTCTAATCCTATTGACAATGTGGATGATCCATTTTTTGGTCCTCATTGAGTGACATATTTGTTATTGGGAGAAAACCCATTGAATACTTCTAAATGTACTTGTGCCTATAGAATTCCAACCCGGGTGACTGCTCACGCTCCATCTTCTTTACATGTCGTTGTAGCTTCTAAATTTGAGCTTCTTGTTCCCTGGATTTTTCTCTTAGGCATTGATTTTCCACATCTAACAGGAATTCCTTCGATTTAATAGTGCGCAACCACTCCATAAGGGAGGTATGCTACTATGAAATCTCCTCCACCTAATGCTCTAGATTCACCTTCAACAATTTGAGGCTCGATATTAAATACCCTAGCATGGATTGAGACTCATCACAATGGTGCTTACATCTAGAAATGATAAGGTAAATTGGATCACCGGTATTGACCATTAGGGGGTTGAATCCAGTGCCATCTCCCAAGTACATAATGAAAGTATGCTTCTATAGCTTGCTAGTTTGGGCTTATTCCTGTGTGAATGGCATTTTTTATTTTTTTTTTAAACCCAACATTCATCTCTCTAGCGACGAACAGGTTCATCGCTTGTATAACCATTTGGTCGTAAAGTATGTAACTTTGTAGCTCTAGTGACTACTTGTTCGTCTTTTGTTTGACCTTTTTAGCTTCAGGGTTGGTCAATCTAGCAACTAATATTCGTCGTTCTACCAATTAACCATGGTTTATTGACTGAGTTTTCCAGGGTTGTGTTGGTCGCTCTTGCGACTAATATTAGTCGTTATACCGACTAACATCCTTCACTAGACCGACTAATTATGATTGCTAGAGTGACCAAGGTTATGTTTTACTTAGAGATGCTAGCAAGGCTTGCGATTAAAGTTGGTCGCTAGACTGACTAATCTTGGTCAATGGACCGATGAAGTGTAATTTTTCCCTATTGTGAATAGGATTCTTTTCCTAGTCGCTAGACCGACAAAGATCCGTGTGTGGTCGCTAGACCGATGAATTGATTCCAACAAAAAAAAAAATCATGTTGGTCGCAACAACGACCCTATTCTGACGAAACTTCGTCGCAAAAATGTTCAAATTTAGTAGTGATTCCTACATGGGATTTATTATTCTTCTCTCTTCACATAATAAAAAAATATTGATTGTTCAATGACTATTGAACCAACCCCTACTCACATTGATTTTCTAAATTTATTCCTTTATTAATAATCACCAAATGACTTATGTAATTCCTACTTGATGTGAATTGATACAAAAATAACCTTAACTATGATAACCAAAATTCATATGTCTAAAATATTCTACTAGGTCTAGTCATGTTTTGCTTTGATATCAAGATCTACTAGTCATGTGTTTTGATTGCTAGAGTTTTTTGATGTAAAAAAAATCTTTTTTACATTACTTAATAAACTAATAAGAGTAACATTTCTAAATTGAAATACATGTCACATTTTATGAGTAGACCTTCACTATAATGTTGTTTAAGTGACATTGTGACCATGTAGGGAAAATGTCAAAAAGGTACATTTTGCATAGATAAAAATGATTTTTTTTGGTGATGTGGATTCTTGGCTATCATGTAATATGTCTAAAGAGACATTTACATCATATAATTATCAGGCTAAAAAGGGATTGTTGGGTTGAAAATATTTTGTTTTAGGTGTGGGTGAATGAAAGAACTTGGTGGCCAAAAAAGTGGCAATGGAATTATTAAGAACACACACTCGAAAGAAAGCAGTCTGATGTTCTAACTAAATGGAATCCACGAGTGCCCTAGATTGTTTTGAATTCATACCACTATGATCGATCTACATCAACCACCTCCAAAAATATATATATGTACATGTCCTTTCTTTTGTGATTGGTCTTCACGAGTTCCTGTTCCCTCTCCCATTACTGAAGAACACCATTCAACAATGGATTTTTCATCTCGAACGAGGGAAGTAGTAGTGAACTTCATTTCTTTCCTACATAATTTTATTTTTATGCATGCACCTGCTCCATCATGCTCCCCTTTCCCGTGTTGGGACTCAAAATAGTTCCAAATGTCTGGTACCTTTAGTGTTTTGTGAAACATACACAACCATTGAAATATGCGAGCATTGTTTAACTGACCTGCGCAACCATCTGACCAAATCCAATGTTGATCCATATATATATTCTTCTCCTTAAGGTGATTTAAGAAAAACTGAAAACAATGTTGTACATAGGCTAAGTCATGGCACTAATTATCACTTATGTAGAAGTGATACTCTTTCAATATAACACTGTTTTGTTCATTATCATCTGGTCCATTCTTGTATGTGATATGTATCATTATGTTGACTTTCTCTGAGTGATAGTATTGGATTTAAATCTCATTTTGCAGTTGAAGGGTGTGGTTCTCAGAAAAATAAACCATTGATAACATAGTACCAATAGTAAATGCATTTCTAAATATTCTAAAATGATCGTCTTTCTATCAAGACACATGGACATGATGAAAATAATATCGTGTCTTTTCAATGAAGTCACAAACTCGTACTTGGAAAGTAACAAAATTTATCTTTTTTTCTTTCTTGTCCCCCATCAATATCATATGTCACATATTTAAAGCTTTGCAAGGCAACCTCCTTCCTCCCTATTTCATACTCATCACTTACATGGATGCACTTTCTTAGTAATCTCATTCCACTGCACCTAGGGAATGTCCCATATAATCATGCATTTTGATAAAATGTAAAACTCTCTGGACTTGTACACAAGATGTTGTGAATAAAGTCTCTAGATGATGATGGTGGCAATATAACTAGGTATTCCTGCAAAAGGGTGTTGTGAAAAACATGATATATATATATATGTGTGTGTGTGTGTGTGTGTGTGTGTGTGTGTCATAATAATAACCATACTCAATGTGATATCTAAAACAACACGTGTTATGAATTGTGCTTATTCGAACAAACCAAGGCTTGCATTAATGGAAATATATTTGGCCTAAGTTAAGTGCACTATGTAATGTTATAAATCTCTCATAAAATTCTATCTATGTAATGTCAATATATCATTTAATATGGGGTTCACAGTCCCTATATCCCCTTCTCAATTTTAGTACATCTTTTTGGTTGGAAGAGGGGCTTGTGTTATCATGCCAAAATCATGAAATAGTTCCTTAATCGCTCCAATTAACTTCATGTCAGAACAAGGTAGCCTTCCAGTGAAGGAAAAAAAATCTATTGGGGAACCTATACCAAGGCTATCACTTCTATGAGAATACTTTCTCGGGGTTTTGACATTGCATTTCAAGAGGTGAGAGGTTTGTTGTAGTAAACAATATTTTCTTGTAATGTTGCTAACAATTGACTAGGAAAAGACAAGTCGGGTTGCATTGCGGTCTTTATAACAAGACTTATTACCAATTCTTTGAAAATAATATATAAGGTTTCGTAATATATGGACTTTTTTCTACACTTTTGACTGTTTTAATGCCTAAAATTCTCCTAACAACAGTCAAACTTCTATATTTTAACAAAGATAAAAATAATTGACATTTAGCAGCATCGGATTTTGGCTCAAATTATTGTTGAATAATTTTATAAGAGTGATAACGAATAGTATGGTTAGGTAACTTAACTTCAAGTGATTGTAGACCACTTTCATTGAACTAAACTTGTTTAGGTGTACTTTGTTGTGAATTGCTAAATCAAGGTAGCGATGATGAACCCATATTCTGGGACTCTTGACCTCCCTATTGTGGAGTTAACATTGCTGCAGTTCTTTCCCCTTCAATCACAAATAGATAAACTATGGGAGGAGAAGGCACATTTGACTATCCAATAAGAGATTTCACCACATGACCTTCTTCACTGCAATGTTGTACACCTATTGCTTCTCTAATTTCATCCATTGTATAATCAGCTCCAAGAAAATCCTCCATCGTCTGTTCATCCACAAAAGTTATATTGATGAGATATTGTTTGGATTTCTTTCTAATGAACTCTTGTGATTTTCTTTTGGTGATGGAGGAGAAACATTAGTGACATATATTGCACTAGAAATTCGATTTACCTCATGTGAAAGACTACAATGACATGCGTAACTTTTCTTTTTCTATTTCTTCTTCTACCTTTTTGATCGATTTATTTTTTCTCGAGGACTTTCTTTCTCGAATACGGTGGTTCCCCATGTTTAAAGATAAGAATTGGCTTCCAAACACCCACCACAAATTTGTATTTTTATTATGTAATAAGGCACAACCAAGTGGAGAAATTCATTTTTGTATTACAAAACAAGACACATATAATAATTTCAATTCCAATTCTAATTCCAATTTCACTTAGAAAAAATTGTCTTCCAATTCTAGGAGGACACAAGAAGATACAAACAACAATTCCAATTGCACTTGGACAAATTTGTCTTCCAAGTACAAGAAGAAACAAGAAGATACAAACAACAATTCCAATCGGTCTTCCACAAATTTTTATTCCAATTCCAAGAAGACACAAGAAGATACAAACAACAATTTCAATTGCACTTGGAAAAAATTGTCTTCCAATTCCAAGAAGAAACAATTACATACAAACAACAGTTCCAATTGCACTTGACACAATTGTCTTCTAAATTTTCCTGCAATGCTCTGGAAATAACAAAAAATTATTTATGAATCTAGCAAGAACACTTAAAAAAGTAAAACATGTCTGTCCAAGATGCTTTTGTTTGAATTTTTCGCATTTTTTCTCAACCATGATATAGATGAGGTGGGGTGTGCTTGGCACCAAAAAATTCCCATCAGGAACATGCACGTTTTCTTAGAACATGTGCGCACTAAAGAATGTGTGTTTTCTAGGAACACATGCGCATTCCTCTTGAGCATAAACAACCAACTCATTTAATCACAGGAACACATGCATGCTCTTAATGAAATAGATATAACATTTAATATCCTCCAAAACTTTTTATGAATAAAATTGTATAGGGGGATGGAGACAACTAAGGCATAAGGGGTTAGGATTTAAAATGTTTTCAAGGATAGATCAATGCTTAAAGAACCAATATGTGGGTGATGTGAGTGAAATGGTTATATACAAGGTATATTCATAGTGCACTCAAGGCTCGAGTTAAGTTGGGGTTAAGGGTTGAGTATAAGTTATGCCTATGCTTATATGGAGCTAGGGGGGTCTATGTCATTATCTACATCAAACTCTAGGTCAATGTCTAAATCTATATCTACCTCTATGTGGTGGTCTAGGTCATGGTATATGTCAAGCTATGGGTTTGGTGACAAGATATTTGGAGGAATGGAAACAAATGAAATGGACATTATGACCATTTGGAGGATTAGAGATTATGAGATTGCAGTGCAACCAAATTGAAAGGATCGTTTGGAGGCAGAGTGATAGTGAGATTATAATTAATCATTTGGAGGCCTAGAGTAAGGAGAGAGATGGAGGGGGATATAGTGAGAGTGATACTAACAATGAGAGAGAGAAAATGGTGGTATATGTAGGAGAGAAAGAGAGGAGAGATAAAGAGAGGGAGGGAGAGAGATATAGGGAGGAGGGGGTAGAGAGAGAATGTCTGAGTGTGAGAGGGGGTTAAGAGAAAGAAAGAGAGGGGGGATGGACAAGGAGCGTTTGAGTGTGTGATAGGGAGGGAGAGGGAGAAAAACAAAGTGGGTAGAGAGAGAGTGAGAGGAAGGGGGGAGATAAAGTGGGGAGGGGTAGATGTATGAGAGGGAGAGAGAACAGATAGTGATAGTGAGGGGGAGAGAGAGAGAGTGATGGAGGAGGGGGTGGAGAGAGAGTGAGACTGATTATGAGAGGAATGAGGAGATAAAGGAAATGGGGGTAGAGATATATAAAGAGAGAAATGGGGGGAGGGTAGAGGAGAGAGAGAAAGAGGTTGTAGATGTAGGAGAGAAAGAGAGGAAAGATAGTGGGACAGAGGGGGAGAGATAGGAGGATGGGGGTAGAGAGAGAATGTGTGAGTGTGATAGGGGGGAAGAGAAATAAAGAGAGGGGGGTGGACAAGGATGAGGTGGAGAGAAAGTGAGATTCATTGTGAGAAGAGAGATAGTGAGAGGGATGGTGAGAGAGAGAGGGAGGGAGGGAGGAGAGGGTGGAGAGAGAGTGAAATTGATTGTGAGAGGAAGGGGGGAGATAGAGGAGGGGGGGCGTGGTAGATAGATATAAATAACTTAATGGGAGGAATAAATTGCATGTGTGAGAATGTTGGAGGAAGAGAGAGGTAGAAAAAGAGGGTGGGTAGAGAGTGAGAGAGTGAGAGTATGGGGTTTCTATGTCAATATCTAGGTCAACGTATAAATATAGATATTGATCTAGNGTTGGAGGAAGAGAGAGGTAGAAAAAGAGGGTAGGTAGAGAGTGAGAGAGTGAGAGTATGGGGTTTCTATGTCAATATCTAGGTCAACGTATAAATATAGATATTGATCTAGATCATGGTCTAGTTCATGGGGGGAGATAGTGAGAGTGAGAGAGTCAGAGGAAGAGAAGAAAAAGAGGGGAGGTATAGAGCTAGGGGGGTCTAGGTGAAGGTATAGTTCTAGTTCATGGTACAAGTCATGGTCATGTTCATATAAGTACTCGTATAAGTAATATTCCATTGAAAGAAGAACAAAAAATTAACACTCGCATGTAAGGTGAGAATACATTTATGTGTTGCACATATATCCTTTATTTGTTGTGAGACATGTCTTGCCTTTAGATGGAAAAAAATAGAGGGAGGTAGAACTAGGGGCAAAGAGGAGGAAGCGAGGAGGGAGAGAGAGTGAGAGTGAGACTAACAACAAGGAGAGAGAGAGTGTGAAACTGAGTATGAGAGGATGGGGGTATAGAGAGATATAAAGAGAGAAATGGTGGGAGAGTATAGGAGAGAGGGGGAGGAGGATATATTTAGAGTGATACTAACAAAAATGAGAGGGATAAATAGGTCATATATGCATGAGAGAAAGATATGAGAGATAATGGGAGGGAGGGGAAGAGAGAGAGGTAAGAGGGGAGTAGAGATATAATGTGTGAGTGTGCGAGGGGGTAAGAGAAATAATTTAGAGAGGGGGGATGGAAAAAGAGTGTTTGAGTATGTGAGAGAAAGGGAGAGGGAGACAAAGAGAGTAGGTAGAGAGAGAGTGAGAGGATGGGGGGAGACATAGTGGGGAGGGTTGGATGTATGAGAAGGATGTTAATACTGAGAGGGGGCTGAATCAGTATCAAGTACAATTTAAAACCTTTTTCAACTTATACTTAAACCATTCAACTATATCCAATGAGCAATGAACAATATTATAAGAGTTACACCAATACACCATAATACACCATGCACAATATATGAGAAATAATCAATAGTTATTGTTCAAGGGAAGTAATGACTTCCAAAGGTAGCTACAAATTCCATATGTAAAGGGAGGGATAAACCTCCAAGAGGAAGATACAATACTACAATATCAAGAGAGAGTTGAACTCTCCATCCTTGCCCCTTCCTTCCACCCAAGAATATATGAGAGATAATAAAACTTTACATTAAATCATCACCATCAACCAATCATCACATAGAACCTGATAATGTTTCCTGAGACTTC
>ML782014.1:276211-302487 GCA_009831015.1 Picea engelmannii | reverse complement strand
GGTGGTTTGGATGTACATTCTTAGATGGATATTTTATTGATTTTATTTACTCATCATGATGAATTTGAATTGAGATCCTTAGAGGGTGTATTCATTGTCTTTGCAAGACCTAGTTGGTGGACAATTTTGGAAGAACAAGCCTAGCTTGGGCTTCCTTGGGGATTGAATCCCATAGGTTGGATACCATGTCCCACACATTGAATGATTATGATATAATTTGGAGGCATGAGGAGACATCTTGGAGGACATAACCCAGCCATTTTCTAGCCCAATGATTTTCTCTTGAGGCTAAAACATCACTTTTGAGGAGGTTGACATCACCCTAGGGCTAGGGTTGGGGTGGTGGTGTTGGTTGACTTGAAAATTATTACGTTTTGATGGATGAGGGTTTGAATTGGAGGAGAAATGACTAGAACATGAGAGGAAGGCCCAACTACTTTCACTTTTGCACTCCAACAAATTGTAAAAGTTCCAAAACGTCACCCTAGAAGAGGGATGACATCACTTTAGGGTTTCTATTTTGCACTTTTAAAAGTTAAATTGAATTTTATATTGTAAAGGGGAAAAGTAAGGGTTGTTGACCCCTTAATTTTTGGTTCTCCCTAAACTTAAGTGGACAAAAACTTGTATTAGGATTTGTATAAATAAAGATCATTTCATTTCATTTTCATATGATAGATCTCCCATTGTGAGAAGACTAGTGGTTGAAATTTGCACCCTACTTGGGTAATTTGGTATCTCTCTCTTGTGAAAATGATTTTTCATGATATCTCTTGGGGGATGATTGAGCTAAGGTGGTGTGAACCTCTTGGAGACTTCTTCTCTTGCTTGTTAATGGTAATTTTCTTGGTGAAATAGATTTTATTCTTGCCTATCTCTCGTAATTGGTAAGGAAAATCTGCAATTGTTAATTTGTCTTGCTTTTTTTATGGTTATTTTTTATTGAAACCATAGGAGGAGTATGCGTGTATACATCCTCCATTAAGCTTCATATCATTTTCTAATTTACAAATCTTTTATTACAAGGTTGCTAGGATGTGTACAAGGGTGTACACCCTCCTTGATTTACCTTAGTTTTATTTGCATACCCTAAGGAGTAAGAGGGTTTACACCACTAAGGATTTTATTGATATAACTCATACTTTCAGGACTCCATTCACCCATTTTTTAAAGGAACTAATATGAGGTTTTCATTGGAGAAATAAATTGGTTTCTTTGGTAAACGTGATTTAGTGAGATACTGATATTGTTCAAGTTGGAGTTTATTTTTGATGCTTTGAGGTTTCTAAAACCTCTTGGGCATCTTGGTATACTTATTTTTCTTTGAGATATAACTAAAAAAAGATACAACCATTAGGGCTGCAACAAATCACTTTTTTTTTTTATTCATAACTTACATTTCAACCTTCAAAATTTGCTAGCAAGCTACCATAATAATGTACTTGTCATTTAGCATCTTTTGGGTGGTTTACTTGTACCTTTTGGTGGTTGGAATTTTCTATTGTATAAATAGTTTGATATAGCCATAAGGATGATAATATATCTCTGCAATACTTGTTTACAACAACCTTGTTTTTGTTGCTAAAGTATTATTCTTTCATACTTGAGTTATACTAGTAATTGCTAGCTTATCTCTTGCATCATTTACTAGAATTTTATCATCTTATTTAGAAGCCTTAACTATAATTTATTTATTGATATATATTCTTGTTGACTGCTACACATAGGAACAACAAGATTAACTTTCTTGTCCTTTTGTGGTGAAAATTATCCCCCTGCGAACAGGTTCAGTTCCCCTCACTTGGGTTTCCTACAAGTGAGATAACCTCTAACAAATGGACAGTAACATCCTCCTAACTAACGATCCTATTTTATTGGGGGAGGGTTGAGATACAAGGAGAGAAGGTATATGCACCTCATTTCTGACGTTTGTCCTTGTCACTCCAATGGTTGAGCTCCAATCCAATCAGCTACCTCACAAAGTAAAACCTGTAAGAACAGAGAAACCTCCTCCTACTATCTATGATTAGGTAATAGCAACCCTACATATTGATAACTTACACAAAGTGATCATATGAACAAGAAATAAATAAGATAATATAAGAGAAATAGACCAAGTTCTTATATTCAATGAAAAGAAAGAAGTTTACAACCCGAATTAGATAAACAAGAAATGAATGAGAGGATTTAAGAGAAATAGGCCAAGTTCTTTCATTAAATTAAAAGAAAGAAACTTACAACCCGATGATGACGAAATCATCCAAGATTCCTTCTTCATCCCTTGAACATGAATCCAACTCAACTTCTTCACATAAACAAAGGTTTGGATCTCCTTGACAAGACCATAAGTTTGATATACTTCCTTTTTCTCCTTTCACTCTGAAATGGTTTGGTTATATAGATGTAGGAAGGGTTAAGAACTATGGTAAATTAGGAACATGGTTGAGGATAAGGTGGATTAGGCTAGGATTTGAGTTATCTTCATGGTTATACTTTCTCCGAAGATAGGATAGAAGAAGGCTCGAATAATAACTTGATGAAAACAAGAAAACAAACCAAGAACCATCCAAAAAGTCCTCGAAAGATGCCCCTAGATTCATGGGATTTGACCAAATATGCATGGAAGCTCCCCCAAAGAGGTGGACAGGGAAGCCATGATGCTCCCCTAACATCGTAGAAGGATATGGATGCCAACCCAAAGTGGGTAAGGGGGCACAAATGGTAAAAAAAGTCTAGAAAGGCAAGGGGGAAAGTGGGATTTTGACCCTTAAATGATGTTGTCCTCTTATTGATGATAAAGAGAATGTAATGGATCATTATTTCATGGTGTTTAGGTTTTGAAACTTTAGGAAAAGTGCGACAAATAAGGTACAACACTTAGCATAATGGACCATGGCATTTGTGACACTTACGACACTAAGCAGAGTGAAGTGTGACACTTACGACACTTAGCAAAGTGAAGTGTGACACTTATGAAACTTAGAAAATTGGGAAAAAATGGTGTATAACATATTCCCCCCAAAGTGTGAGATGAGAGGAGAAAAATAATGGCCAAAACACTTTGTAACAAAGTGGAATCAAGGGAATGAAGTCAGAAGAATTTTCAAAAATTAAGCAAACATCCATAAATATAAAAACATCATCCCCAAGGTAGGCATACCCATACTCAGAATAATATAACTCAAATCATGGACATTGGTGGGTGTTCTATATGCACTAAAAACACACTAAAAACCCTCAATTAAATTGTCAACCCGGGGTAAGTAAACTTAGAGTTGTAGCAATATATATGCCAAGGTAGAAGGGCTGGTAGTAGTATAGTCTAACTAAGGAAGTAGCTATCTAAGGGATAATATATTCAAGCAAAGATTACTAATGATCAAACCATACTGAGGAACTCAAACTATGTATCCTAAGTAACCTTTGAATGAAGGATCGATGGATAGTTTTAGGAAAGAAAATGAAAACCCTACTTAAAGAAAAATAGTTCAATCATAACAATAAGAAAAAGAAAACTATTCATCTAATAAGCAAATAGCAAAAACAAACTACTTCAACTAGCCTATTTAAATTCAATAAGCAACTATCCTGTGAAAGCAAGTAAATGGACAAGCAAACAACTAACCTATCAAAGCAAGTAAACAACTAACTAGCCTAGGATAACTTCTACAACAAGTAAACTAATTAAGATTACTCAATAAGCAACTAACTAAGCTAAGAGGCAAATGAACTCTATTCTTAAATCAAACTTCACAACTATCTTTAATTTACAAAAGGAAATCTACTAAATGGAAAGCGTCATGATAATAAAAGAAATTAACAACTAATCTCTATGACAAACAAACTACTCTTTAATCTACCAAAGTAAGAAGACTATCTATCTTTCAACAACAAGAAAACTATCTTCTAATCTATGAAAGCAAGAAAACTATCTTCTAATCTATGAAAACTCAAATATAGTGTTGATGGTTGTGTAAATGTGTCTGGTGTCTTATAATATCACGATGACACTTACCAATGAAAGATAATTCAAGAGGGATAAACTTGATGTTGACTTCAATAGCAAAGTGAAAAGTGTGAATTAGGCAATCCAGTGAGAACTTAGCCATTATGGAAACAACATCAATTACACTGCATATCCATGTGATTATTACTCATGCATTAATCATCAACAGTTATAAAGAGATTTATGAAATTCAATTGCACTCTATACTGCACAAGCAAACTTATAACTAAATTCAATCATTAACTAAAAATTGAAATTTCAACCTAAATCTAAGAAAGAAATTGCATGAAGTAAACTAAACTAGTTCTATTTGACAATTCAAATTGCAAAAAGAGAAATGTTTATAAGCATAGATTAAACAATATTCTAGCATATGACAAGAAAACAAATAAGCAACTAAATGACGAATTAAATAAATAAAACTAAATGGCAACTAGATCGGCAAACTGGAATTGAAAATTAAAGACTAATGACTTATCCATTCACCGAAACTCTGTCAAAGAAGGCACAAATTAAAATTTTGTTCTAAATCTCTGTTTTAAACTCTATTTTAAACTTGATTTTAAACTCTATTTCAACATAAAGAAAGCCTAATCTATCATCTAATCACACAAGGGGTTAGTTCCTAATCTTGCAAGCTTGCTTCTACTAACTAATAACTTATTGCATACTAACAAGATTCCTCATAATAACCTGCAAAAACTAAGTTAAATTAATTAAATCATAAGCAACAAATTAAATAACAAAGAAGTAAAATGATAATTCATGTACAGAAAAATGAATAAAAATGCATCTACGCTATCTAATTCACAAATAAACTCATAGAATAGTTACCCAGACTGCTGGTGGGGCCCCCAACAAGTCGTGGTCACTCTTAAAATTCACACCATGATCTTCAACAACACAAATTCACCATTAAAACTAAAAGTGCAGTTTTACATAGTTCTGGCAAAATAAAAATGGAAAAACAGAGGGAAATTGTCTTTTCCCTCTAACACATGACTTCCTAGACTTCTTCCCTATTGTATTACCACCATGGTGGTATTTATAAGCTTTACAGACTGAGAGGTCGACCACTGGAGGTTCAAACCTTTTCTAAAAACAATAAATTACATTTAATGATGCCCTAACTGTCGAAATGAAGCGAGCCAATAATCGCCCAACATAACAACCCAAACTGAGTTTTGAAGAGTTCTGTAGCTAGAGGGCACAAGCACGAGCAAAACCCATGTCTCTGATTCACCCATCACTGGCCGCCAATACGATAACCGCCAAATCACCCATCGTTTTTGTGCAGGACTGAGTGTCGGATGGAGTACCGGATGGAGTGCTAGATGGAGTGACAAACTGAGTGCCGGAAGAAAAACCAAGCTACGATTTTTCCCCGTGACATACAAAACATGAATTAGCCTCTTGGGATCATAAAAACATACTGATTTAAACTCAAAATCATTTTAAAACACGAATTATGCATACCTGATGTGGATCATAGCGTTTTGACACAAAAGCTCTTCAAAAACTTCTTCAAAACATGAAAACACATATACACATTCGACAAAAATGATCTAATTAACTTCATATCATGTGCCCAACATTACCCCCACACCTAATATTTTGTAGGTCCCACTGCAAACAAAAAGAAATTGCCCCTCTTGACTATGTTTGCCGAGGAGGATCGGCTTTAGAAGCTTCTCTTTCTTGGCCAAGGTATTTTGTCTTGGGCCTTTTGTGATGTTTCAATTGCATCCAGAGACTATTATTGGTGGCATTCATATCATCAACCAAACGTTGTAGAGAATTCATCTTGACTTGTAGGACAACGTTATCATGACGTAAATGACGGCTTAGTGCTTCATGCTCTCTAAGTTTGAACTAGAGAGTTTGGAGTTTTTGGAGGCTTCTGATGAAATGTGAAGAAGCCTTGAGATGTATATTATACCTTTTATCCTTTAAACCATGCAAAACAACAATTTTACCTCTGCAAAATTAGTTCCAAAAGTGACTTCCCAGAAGCGCAACAATTTTGGCTTGGTGAACTTGTGAAAAATAGGTATCAAAGTGACACCTATAACTAAAAGAAAGTAACTCCTATGTACAAAATGAGATAGTTATTTGTTTTTGAATATGTCCTAGATAAAAATCTCTCTTGATTTTTAAAAATTCATTTTCAGTTGTTAGGAAAACACGAAAAGAAAACATGACTAAAACAGGAAAAATAAAGTGTTTTATTTTCTGAAAAACTAGGCCTCTAAGAGAATTGAATATATCCCAAACCGTAAAGTATATTCAAACAATGAGAGAGGTTATTTTGTTTTGGTATTTTATTAACAAAAACCTCCTTCAGGTTTCAAAATTACTTTCCCATTTGTTCAGAATCCCAGCTTGAAGTTGGTTACTCAAACATTGCAGAAGCGCAACACAGTCTTTGAGAGGGATTTTGGAGGCCTTCCTACAGGATTTTTGGGTTGAAAGTGATATGTTTGGAAATTTTATGATGTCTTCTACACAATGTAACCATCAAGCACTGCAAATACCTTCTTCAAACCTTTGAAAAACTGACTTGAAGTCAAGTTGTCCAAATGTGCAGAAACCCTCCTATAGAGACTGTATTTGGGGGATTTCTCTCAAATAATAACACCTGTGCATAAAATGAAGGAGGTGTTTGTTTCTTGTTATATGATTGAAAAAAACCTCTTTCACTTTTTTCAAATTCATCTTCCTTCATTCAGAAACCAATTTTGAAGTAGAACTTTGATCAAGACAATCATTTGAAAATTTATGACAAGGAATGATGACATGACCATGATGGAAATTTATGACCTTGGATGAGTGGAGGGAGTATTAAGGACACCTATATACACCAATGACAATTTTACAACCAATATATGTCAAATTTTATTTTGAAAATATAACAATTTGACCTAATAACCCTATCAATCACATGAAAGAGTAAATTTGATCACTGGTGACTGACATAACTAAAAAATACTAATGAAAGGCTTGGATTGTACTGGTAGGCATGGTGAAAAGGAGAATTTTTATTTCCTTTCATCAATCTGTAACAATTCAAACAACTTTTCCTCTTTTCATAAGCTTGTAATACAGATGACAGTAAGTATTTAGGAGTTGTTATCGCTCTGTATTTGTCACAAAGAGTAGTTAAGCATACAAAGTCTTCTATAGAATAAACATAAAAATGCACAACAAGATTATAACACACACAATGGTGTCAGAATGTATATAATTTAGCATACCAATACAAACAACTGCTAATATAATATCCCAAGACATTGTAAAAAGATAGTATGATATAATTTTGACATAAATCCTATTTTCTCTTCTCATGGGTTTTGCTATACAAATGGGCAGTGCTCAACATTTTTTTATCTCAGGAAACTCCCCCCAGACCGAAGATATGGCACATCCTCGTGCCATGAATTAGCAATAGGTATTTACTGTTTTGAGAGGGGGGTTAGATTAGCTCCTCTTTTATCCACTCTTTGGAGTATCCCTTAGCTCCAGAGATGTTCTGAAATTCGGGTTTGAAAACCATGTTATAGATTGCTCTTGGCAACTGGTGGTGTTCAAAACCAACGGTCTCCAACTCTTAGGAGATTTGTGGCTGAGGAAATTGATTCCTCGGAGACCATGAATACAATAAATAGGAGTAGAGGCAAGATAAGAGTGTTCCATTATTATTTGTTTTGCTATCGTGCTCACACAATCCATTCATTTGTCTTTCATTTTATAAGGCATGTAATCATAACTCTGTAATGAATAGTCTATAATGACAATAAACTAGTTAAGTGGTTTGTTAAGGATATGTACAACATTTTATAACACACATGGAATTGGCATTTCGAAAATAAAATGATTGTTGATGTAATAGCCTATATCATGAAAACAATACACATAAATTTTTACAAAGATCTACTTCTTCCTGGCAATGTTATCATTTGTCAACTCATGAACTCCACCCCCACACCTAAGTATTGTGACACCTCACAATCACAAATATAGGAAACCAATCAGTTCTCCCACTAGCCGAAGATTTACAGCATGTTAAGTATAGAGATAAATTTCACAGATTGGTCTGACGAGACGGTTAAAAGATGGCCCCACCTATAGGATAAGAGATCCTATATATAGATAAGAAGAGGTAGGCAAGAGAGTTTCAAGATAGTCTCAGAGTTGGTTCCCAATGGCAAGTTTATGGAGTTCGTTAACTTTAGCTTAACCATACATACTTCATGTCATCTTTGTCTACAAGTAATGTCGTACATCAAGACAAGTTTAAATTTATTATTTATTTTTTGTCAGATTATCATCCTCGCTAGGTATAATGCGCCGCTCCCAGCAAGCCTGTTTAGTACTCTGATGGGTTTACCTAGTCATACCACAGGCTGGTACTCGTTGCCAGTAGACCTGTTCAATATCCCGACGGGTTAGCCTCTTACACCCTCAGAGACTGGCCCTCCATCTTTTAAGATTTTAATATAAGATTTCTTTATGCAAGAGGATGGGGGGACAACTCTGAAAACAACTTTTTCTTTCTTTTATTTCAATTGGGATGGTATTTATGTTATAGGATGACTTTCCATTATATTCCTTAGTGATTGTCCTAATGTAAGGGATACTTAAGCAAACATGGCCTATTTAAATATATGATATAATCAAGCTATTTAGTGTGTAGTGGATGGTATCACTGAGAAAGAACAGGAAGGTATCTCTAGGCTCAAATCACTTTCTTCTTTTGTAATTTATTATGATGTTTCCATGACTAACCACTAATTAGACCTCCTTGTTACTCTTTAATAAAGATACTTTATTCACTTTCTCAGGTTTCTTGGAGAAACTATATGAGAGACCTCTAAGCTTGATAGTTATGGTGTCGTTTCCTTATATAGTGGTGAAGGTTCAAGAGCAATTGCTATTTAAGATGCCTTGAGAAAAATAAGATGAAATTCTTTGCAAAAATATGGCTAATTACAACAAGTCATTATTCATTTGATGCTTAGCAGACAACAAGGTTCAAATATAGCAATTTTTTTGAAGAAAATCCTTCTTTTATATTTCCTTGGAATTTTCTACCCTTGGTGATATAAATACCTACAGAGATCTCTAAAATTGTTTGCAAAAAACACACTCTAAAATATTATAAACTAATGAGATCAATGAGATAAAGTCATAGGAACATGTATCTCGTAGTTCTTTTATTAAAATAAAATGTAAAGTGAGGATACATTAGACTTTAAGCTAAACTAACAACATGCAACTTTTATTTACTATCCTACCCTACCTAAAAAGAAAGGGAAAATCTTTATTCAAGTGTAAGAACTCTTCCAATGTAACCATGTGCGGAGCAAGATTATAAACATACTCATATCCATATATGAAAAAGTTACCGCAGTGATTACCTGGATATGAAGAACAAACCAACCTACTTGTTTTGGCATCAGAAGGTGTTGAAGAAGAGAATAGTATTGTGGCTTGGTGACCTCTTGAAACCAAATTTCAATGTAATCTTGATGTTCATCAACAATAATTTCTATGCTCTCCTTCATCATACTATGTGGATCCTATTCTTCTCGATGATTGATTTTTGAAGTACATAAAGGATCTGCTGAAATGGATGTTGAGAACTCCTAAATCTCAGGTCTTAATGATTGCTCTCCACTAGATGTAGTCCATAATTTTTCAGCTTCCTTTGCATTTTGGCAAGGAAAATCATCTTGTACCTCATAGGACCTTGATTCTTCTAATATTTTTGGAGAGGTAGACAAGTTATTGGCTATTGTCAAGATGTGTTCTTCTTGAGAAGAAGAGATCCCAACTATTGCTAGGATTTGAGAGAGTTCTTCCAAACTAATGGTAACCTTCGAATTCATTCTCCGCGTGGTGGTAAGAAAACAAAGGTTATGTTGTTTGGTTCTGCAGAGGGCTCGAGTGGTCTTGCCTCATGTCCCACTATTACTGATGCTTCAACTTTTGTTCTATAGTTCTCCCTATTTTAGTCTCTTCAGAGACTGCTTTAGCCCTTTGGGTTGAGCTAAATCATTTTTTTCAGTATCGGTCTGTGAAGTTTATGAGTGGAACGTTCCTTCCCCCAAAAAGGTCGGAAGGAACCTTGGTTGAAAGGTCTGATTTATATTTAATGCACATACCTTTTGGGTGTCTAGGTTTCTTCATGAAAGCAAACAAAAAGAAAAAGAAAAACTACCATTGGTTTGGGGGAACCTGCTATAGCAGATGTGCAGGTTCTTACCTCTCATCTTAAAGTTCCCCCACCACCAAACTAATGCTAAATTTTATAAATGATCTAATTCCTACCTTGATACAACTCCCTGACAATGACACCAAAAATGATGGGTGTTCTATATGCACTAAAAACACACTAAAAACTCTCAATTAAATTGTCAACCCAGGGTAAGTAAACTTAGAGTTTTAGGAATATATATGCCAAGGTAGAAGGGCTGGTAGTAGTATAGTCTAAATAAGGAAGTAGCTATCTAATGGATAATCTATTCAAACAAAGACTACTAATGATCAAACCCTACTAAGGAACTCAAACTATGTACCCTAAGTAATATTTGAACGAAGGATAGATGGATAGTTCTAAGAAAGCAAATGAAAACCCTACTTAAAGCAAACTAGTTCAATCATAATAATAAGAAAAAAAAAAAAACTATTCATCTAATAAGAAAATAGCAACAACAAACTAATTCAACTACTTAAATTCAATAAGGAAGTATCATGTGAAAGCAAGTAAATGGACAAGAAAACAACTAACCTATCAAAGCAAGTAAACAACTAACTAGCCTATGATAACTTCTACAACCAGTAAACTAATTAAGATTACTCAATAAGCAACTAACTAAGATAAGAGGCAAATGAACTCTATTCTTAAATCAAACTTCACAACTATCTCTAATTTACAAAAGGAAATCTACTAAATGGAAAGGATCATGATAATAAAATCAATTAACAACTAATCTCTATGAAAAACAAACTACTCTTTAATCTACCAAAGCAAGAAGACTATCTATCCTACAACAACAAGAAAACTATCTTCTAATTTATGAAAGCAAGAAAACTATCTTCTAATCTATGAAAACTCAAATATAGTGTTGATGGTTGTGTGAATGTCTCCGGTGTCTTATAATATCACAATGGCACTTAAAAATAAAAGATAATTCAAGAGGGATAAACTTGATATTGACTTCAATAGCAAAGTGAAAAGTGTGAATTAGGCAATCCAGTGAGAACTTAGCCATTATGGAAACAACATCAATTACCTTGCATATCCTTGTGATTATTACTCATGCATTAATCATCAACACTTATAAAGAGATTTATGAAATTCAATTGCACTCTATACTACATAAGAAAACTCATAACTAAATTCAATCATTAACTACAAATTGAAATTGCAACCTAAATCTAAGAAATAAATTCCATGAAGTAAACTAAACTAGTTCTATTTGACAATTCAAATTGCAAAAAGAGAAATGCTTATAAACAGAAATTAAAGATTATTCTAGCATATGACAAGAAAGAAAATAAGCAACTAAATGACGAATTAAATAAATAAAACTAAATGGAAACTAGATCGACAAACTAGAATTGAAAACTAAAGACTAATGAATATCCATCCACCGAAACTTTGTCAAAGAAGGCACGAATTAAAATTATGTTCTAAAGCTCTATTTTAAACTCTATTTTAAACTTGATTTTAAACTCTATTTCAACATGAAGAAAACCTAATCTATCATCTAATCACATAGGGGTTTAGTGCCTAATCTTGCAAGCTTGCTTCTACTAACTAATAACTCATTGCATACTAACAAGGTTCTTCATAATAACTTGCAAAAACTAAGTTAAATTAATTAAATCATAAACAACAAATCAAATAACAAAGAAGTAAAATGATAATTCATGTACAAAAAAATGAATAAAAATGCATCTACGCTATCTAATTCACAAATAAACTCATAGAATAGTTACCTAGACTTCTTGTGGGCCCCCCAACAATTTGTGGTCACTCTTCAAATGCACACCACAATATTCAACAACACAAATTCTCCATTAAAACTAAAAACATAGTTTTACACAATTCTAGCAAAATGAAATGGCAAAACAAAGGGAAATTGTCTTTTCCCTCTAACACACGACTTTCTGGACTTCTTCCCTATTGTATGACCACCACAGTGGTATTTATAAGCTTTACAGACTGAGAGGTCGACCACTGGAGGGTCGAACGTCTTCTAAAATAGTAAATTACATTTAATGATGCCCTAACTGCCGAAATGAGGCGAGCCAATAATCGCCCAACATAACAACCGAAAACGAGTTGTCAAGAGTTCAGTAGTTGGAGGGCAAAAGCATTAGAAAAATCCATGTCTCTGATTCTCCCATCACTGGCCACCAATACCATAACTGCCAAATCGCCGCCGGAGTGTCGGATGGAGTGCGAGACTGAGTGGTGGAAGCAAAAACAAGCTGAGATTTTTTCCTATGACATACAAAACATGAATTAGCCTCTAGGGATCATAAAAACATACTGATTTAAACTCAAAATCATTGCAAAACATGAATTATGCATACCTGGTGTGGATCATAGTGTTTTGACACAAAAGCTCTTCAAAAACTTCTTCAAAACATGAAAACGCATATACACATTAGGCAAAAAGGATCTAATTAACGTCATAAAATCAGTCATGTCACGGGCCTAACAGACATCGACCAATACACTACTGATCCATGAAAGTACATACAATGTGGATCCATATCTCCATGACTCGATCAAAGTGTAGCCACAAGATTGTACACAATGGAGCTACAACATGACAAAACATAGCCACATACCAATACAATGTGGATCTATGTCATAGTATATATTAAAAATTCATAATATCCATCACATCCTAGGGAAGGAGGGTAAAAAAAATAAGTTCTTACTAAAAATTCCCCCCAGGGTCTTCAATCCCGATCCCGAATAGTATGAATCTAGCCATGTGAATAAATGTCTTGGTGTTGAACATGGTAGAAACCAATTGATTACCAGTCAATGATGTATATCGTTAACAAGTGCAAGGGAAACCACCAATGATGCTAATGACTCCAAAGGTACTATGAGTACATTCCATCGAATGTGAATAGATGATCTGATGTCAAACAATCAGTGGAATGTTCCTATCAGAGGTTGATGATGTAAAGATATTGTCAAAAACAAGGACACATGCCATTGAGGCATGGAAGCTCCAACGTAATAATTGGATTCTAAGTCTAATTCCCAGATAATGTAGTGATGTCAACATAAATTGACTCATCAAAGGAAGTCCATGATGTATCCCCCATCATCGACAAAAAAAAAAAGGATAGAGATGAATAGTGATGGATGAAATGATGGTGAACTGACTCAAGGGTGAAATTGTAGAAGTTGACTTCCCTTGAACATATGGAGACACAATGAATGACTTGGAAGAATTGAATCAGTAGAGCATGGATGATAGATATGATGATGTGACGAAAACCAATGGATCTCTTCGAAGGAGTCAAAAGAGTATGACGACACATGGAATGGGACGACAACCAGAGGTTCCCTTTTGAAGGATTCAAAAGAGTATGATGACACATGGGATTCAAATGGTGTAGAGAAAAGTGGTAAACCTAAGATACAAGTAAATTCCATGTTCAAGGGTGACAAAAGATGCCATCAAAGTAAAAGTTAACCCATTTCCCAAAATTCCCCCCCGCCCATATAGATGGTACCTCTTTCTTTTTTAACGAGATTGAGGAGGATAACAAATTCTTGGTATATCTCACCCTTCAGATAAGTCCCTCGTCATATGTTTAACAAACCTGAGGAAGGAGGGGTTTGGTCTTGTATGGGTCTTGGATATTAGACTCACATAGGTCCTTCGATGCATAGTTTTATGAGCCCAAAGAAGGTAAAATCCGTGGTTTTTCACGTTTGGAGAGTCTGGAAAGAACTTAAAGATGACTCCATGATGAATTTTTTCGTAAAATTAGTCTCAATGGTATGAAAAAGTATAAAATGATACCTAGGAGAACTTTTCTAATAATGCTTGAATAGAGTATTCCTTTTTCATAAATAGTCTGATGAGATCGAAAAAGAGATAAACGACCACTCAACAAACATGCTTTCTAATTCACTTTAACAAGTATTAAAGACAACAAGATCACTCATAAATCTTTTCATGTTTAGAGAGTTTGGAAAGATATTAAAGGAGACTCCAAATATTTCCTTTTCCGTATATCTTTTATGAGTCTGAAAAAAGAGATAAAAGTATACTCGATAACTTATTCTCATGTATTAACAAGCATGAGAAAGATCAAAGACTGAGCTCGGTAACCTATTCTCATGTATTTACGAGCACGAGAAAGAACAAAGACTAAGCTATTTCTAGAAAAGACTCCTACATTATGATGGGAATGACCCCCAAGCAAGGATCACTCCTAGCAGCATGTCTCTCTAGAGGTGTTTTACCCCCATCTTGCATGATAAAAACTAGTGGGTTTTCTCCAGCATGATTCCCACAAGTTGGAGACCTGCCCCCCGAGTGTTGTTTCCTCCAACGAATTTTCTGCTTTCCTCGTTTAGGTGTTTGGTTACTAATGGGAACATTTTCATGAGGTAGAGGAAAAGAAGGTTCAAGTACATGATACAGAGTGTGAATTGATTTAAATGGAGGGGTGTCTATTTCATTTGCTAATTAGCTTGATAGAGATGATGAACTATGCTCATCAAGACCAGGTACTACCAAAGGATCAGATGATTCTAAGGATTGTCGCACCTGAGTCAAAATCATATTTAATTTTTCCACCTACGGGACAACAAGACCAGGTAATGGAAAAACCCCCATGAGTGAGGAATCATTAAGGATACCTAATCCTACACTCTCAAGACTAGACTTTCCTAGAAAAGGGACATCATTCATCATAGCATTGTGGAGATCTGGGGTTATATAGTCCAGTTGGTCAACAATGATAATTTTTCCCTGATGGGGAAATCATAAGACATGAAACACTGTACATGCGATGATAGTCATTGCATAGAACCAACTACGACCAAGTAACAAATTGTAATCCATGGGTGCATCAACTATTTCGATATCGACTGAAACAATATTAGCCTTCAATGTCACATCGAAAGATGGCAAGAGCCTGTGAGGTTGAAAACCAAGTCCATCAAATTCTTTCAAGGTGGTAGGAGACGAGGTAAGTTTAGGATAACCTAGGGCTCTCCAACAAGGAAAAGACATGACACAAGTGGAGGCTCCCTCATCCAAAACAATACTATGCATGTTCTTTCCACTAACCAAAATTTGAATTTGGAATGCTAAGTGGTGGGAGAGCCTCTCCTTAAAGTAATCTAGATTAAACATGATGAGATTTGACTCCTATGGATCCATAGCTTCAATGGAGAACAACATGGTTCTACGTTGACTTGGAAAGTTCTGTATAACTTCGAGTGATTACATATCACAAGGTGTCTGTGCCAAATTTTCAATGATGTTGTAGTTTTGGGAAGCATGGGCATTTCGATTAAATGTCTCTTTTCAAATTAATCTCTTGGGAGGGCGCAACAATATGTTAGAGATTGGCTTGTCAATCTAAATAATATTGGAAGATGGAGGAGGAGTGGATGCGGAGGGATGATCAATAGGATTTCCTTTAGTATGATAAAATGGAGGAGTGTTATACATATTTTCTCGAGTTTACATTAACCACCTTAAACATCTACACCTCGGAGGTGTTCATGGAAGCATCTCCATGATAGGGATGACCAGCGTTTCCCCCTTCCAGAGGGGTAGGATTCTGTACAACCAAAATTTTCTACTGAATCAGTTGGGAGGAACCCTTCATAAATTTAGCAACTTCCTCATGATGAGGACAACCTTTCATGTAATGGTATTCCTCACTGATCATGCAAGGAAACTTAAATTTCCTATTCAATGGAGTTTCAATTGTCTTTGGGTTATCCTGATCATTTGAAGATTTCTTGGATTTACCCTTGTGTTTATTCTTACCTCTTGGTTGTTGAGACAAAGTGGATCGAACCTCATTCACCTTTGAGGTTTGAGCAGGAGCGGAAGTAGTTTTTGTATTCGAAACATAACTCGGTTCTATAGTAGTTTTTTTGGATAATTCGACGAACAAGGAGCATTAAGGATCAGATCGTAAAGTGTGCTAGACTAGGAATATACCAAGTCAGAATATTGTGCATGGATGATATTATTCTCCTTAGTAACAACATTTCCCATAGTAACATCATGGGCAATGGGAGGCAAGAGTGACTTTGTAAACTGATTCGTGAGGAGTTGGTCTGGAATGGGAGCTTTAATCAACTGTCTCCACTCATGAATATGATTGTATATGTGGGTGGAAGAGGATTGTCGGAGTGAGGCCAAAATATTTTTTCCTGTCTCATATCATATAGGCAACTGAAAATGCATCAGGAAAGACATGGCAAGAGAGTTAAAGTTGACAAAGGAGTTACGTGACAAATCAATATACCATTTCGTTGTTGCACCTGTAAGTGTTCTTTGAAAAATTCTAAGATAGATGGAATTGTCTATCAAAGAGTTGGAAGAAAAACATAAATAGAAATTCATAACATGATTGTTAGGATCTTCCCCAATGTTTTTTGTTGAATTTCAAGATGTCAAACGGTAATTTGGCAGGGATGGCGTGCCAAAGAAAATCATGTTGTATGGGATCATTGGTCAAACATAACAGATCTGGCATATCTAACGTAGCCAAGAATGGAAGCTATCAGTTGTCCTATGGATAGTGGTGGTAATCATATGGAATGAGAACACTAGTAGGACCATATCCAGGTTGCAGCTAACAAAGATAGATGGTCCTCCCATATAGGGTGGCTTCCTGGGTTGTCCACCCATGAAAAGGGGTTGTCCTGATTATCCTCCCATATAAGGTGGTTGTCCTAATTGTCCACCCATATACTATGATTGAAAAAATGGACCTCCTATGTATTGTGATTGACCTGATGGTCCCCCCATGTATTGAGGTTAAAGGGACTATTGAATTGGAATCATGGGGTTTACTGATTTATAGGGAAAAGTTCCTTGCAAAAGAATTCTCACCAGATTCGGTTGATCCCACAAAGGGTTAGCAACCCTTGGAAATGATTGTCTAGGATATAAACCAACGATAGTAGGGATAGAGGGACTTGTAGGAGTGGTTTTCCCACATGATATTTGATGTTACAACAATGTAGGTTCACCCCCATTAGAAATTTTCCCTATAGTTGAAGGTTTCCCCTCACTTGAAGGTTGGCCTCCCATTGAAGATTGACCTCCAATGTAGGGTGTACTAATCTGCAATGGTTGAGATGGAGGATGAGTAGCTTGTGTAACCATGGTTGTATGAATTACTTAAATTTTTTCCATCTCACTGATGGAACGACCAAGTAGATCACTTGGTGTGTGCATGTGTGGAAATAGTGAAGTAGGAATATTACATGACACATGTGTAAAGGACGATGTACATGCAATTCGTTGAGTCAGGGTTACCTGGGTCATCGATGTTTCCGGTAAATAAGAAGCACCAACAATATCAACTACAAGAGTTGTGGAAAAATATAAATTCCCAAGTCCTTTAGGAAAACCAAAAGATGACGGGTTCATGCCAGGAGATCATGTAGGGGTTGAACCCGGCAATAATCTATTAGAAAAATAAGTATCAACATATCTTGTGGATGGTGGATCAATGACTGGTCGGACAAGTGGATCAGTAAAAGGAAGATCCATGTACGATGAAATGATTCAATTATGGTAGTGATCGGTCCTTCTACATGATGGACACTTCTAGGAGGTATACTCCCAGTATCAGAAGTTTGATATTCGATCATTCCTTCATTAGAAACATTATGTTGAGGTTCCTGAGCATCAGGTTCCATATCTTGTATACTATGAAATCTATGATCCTAAGGCTGATTACAAAATTTAAAGAGGCACACCTTTAATAAAACTAAAATAAATCAAACAAGCAACAATAGGCTCAAGGATCTTTCGAATATGGGATGTCAAGTCATCAACGAAGAAATGGGAAGTAGTTATCCCAACCTCCATGCAACAACCCTTCTTAGTGAAAGAAACCCTCACTTTCACGAGATCACCCTACAAGGGTATTGAGAGTGTGATACGACGTCTACCCCAAGTACCATGGGAATCCTACCGCAATCACCTCTGTAGATACCTAGAAAAGGCCACTAAGGTTACCAACTCACAGTCAGCCTTCGGGTGTGTACAATCTACATTTGGGACCAAACATATGGGAAGGATAACAAAGTTTGAAGCTCTTCAAGAGAAGTGAAGACAAATGGACCGATAAGACTCTTGAGGACCCCGAATAGATTCATGATTCACGAAGTAGTGAGACCAAATGAAACTAGTTCTTTCTCAAGAAAAAACCGCAATATATGCTTTGTCTCCTACGATTTGTCAAGCTTTGGAGGGTTAATCTTCACTACTCTTCTGCACATGAACTCATGTTTAGCCCATGTCTGAGAGGGGGTTCCTGACTATGCTTATATGAAAGTTTGATTTGTACACTCGCTAGTGTTCTATAGTTTGTTTAGTAGGATTGGATGATTTACTCACTTTACCTAGTCCAAAGACCCTAATCCTATGCTATTGTTGGTGTGATAAAACAAAAAAATTCTTCTAGTTGATTTTATTAGCGCGTGATTGATTTCACTGGATTTTTACTCAAAGGGTTCATGGAGATGAAACTTATGATGTGAGAGAGACTCGACTCCAATAGAATACAAAATAATGATATGTAGTTAGTTCTTTTTGATGAATTCTATGTATGGGAAGGAGAACTATTCTATTCTTCTTAGAACAAGCAAGAACTCAAAACTATGCAAATTTCAATTCTAGGGATCAAGATGATGCCAAACTACCAAGAAATGTTTTCCAAAAACGAAAATGCACATGTAAAGTTAGCTCTTTTTCCATACATATATCAAAACCAATTCCTAAAGAATGAAAAATAATTTTTTGTTTGATTATGTATGCAATGAGACATACAAACTCTTTCACTTCCTAACTTTCAAGAGAAATGAAAGAGATCTATGTTCGATATAGAGAAATAAGAGGCAAGAATGAAATAAAACAAAGTGCACTAAAAAAGAGATGAGAAATGAAAGGAAACAAATGTGAGACAACTCGTTCAATCAAGAACTCAAATATGAAAAGGAGAAAGAAGAAAAACACTCATGAAAACCCTCAAAACACGAACAACAAGAAACATGGTTGTGGTAGATGAGAGAGTCCTAATCATATAGAAAATAGGTGTTTCAATGTGGAAAAAAAGGAATCAAAGCCAATAAAACTTGGAAAAATCAAAGAAGGAAATTGAAATGAGTGATGAATGTCAAATTCTCAGTCCAGAAAAGTCAGAGACAAACTAGGAGTCTCTGGGCTAAAAGATTATGCAATCTCAAGCACACATGCAAGTTGAAAAGAGGATGAAAAAGAAAGAAACCAAAATATATTAATAATAGAGATGATAAATCTCATCTAAGCATCTAGAACTGATCATAAATACTCAAGAAAAAACCTCAAACAGTCACATAGGAACCTGAGAAAAATCTGAGAAAAGAGCATAAAAAAATGCTTAAAAAGTAGGTTGCTACAGGAGGACACTCCCCCAAAATGGTAGAAAAGGTGTCCAAAGGGTGATGGATGCTCCCTAATTTCCTAGAAACAAGAATCCAATATTATTTGTGGTAGTTAGACATGGTGCATCCAAGGGGTAATGGATTCTCTAAAGAGGTCTTGAAGGCTCAAATTTGAAAAATCTTCTCAGAAAAGGTCAGGGTTTTATGAGCAGAGGAAAGCCAAAACATAAGAAGAAATGAATAAACAAATTCAAATGGTTAAGGGATAGAAACCTAAGAAGAACTATATGGTTCTCCTCAGTGGAGTCTCCAATTTACTGTGGTGAGAATTCTCCCCATGCGGACAGGTTAAGTTCCCCTCACTTATTTTTACTACAAGTCAGATAATCTCTAACAAATGGACACCAACATCCTCCTAACAAACCATTATATTTTCTTATGGGTGGGTTGAGAGAGAAGGAGAAAAGGTATGTGCAACTGATTTCTGATGTTTTTCCTTGCCGCTCCAATGGTTGATCTCCAATCCAAATTGCTCCCTTTCAGAGTCGATCTTGCAAGAAAAAATGAACCTTATCCTACTACATTCTATCATGGAGTAATAACAACCCTACCAATTGATAACCTAAACAAGGGAATCAGACAAACAATAAATGAATGAGATGGTTTAAGATAAATAGTTCAATTTCGTTCATTAAATTAAAAGAAACAAGCTTACAACCTAACGATGTTGCAATCCTCCAAGCTTACTTTTTCAGTGCTTGAACACGAATCCAACTCAACTTCTTCACATAAACAAAGGTTTGTCTCTCCTTGAAAAGATCATAAGTTTGATATACTTTATTTTTCTCCTTTCACTCTGAAATGACCTGGTTATATAGATGCAGGAAGGGTTCATCACTAGGCTAAATCAGGAACATGGTTGAGGATAAAGTGGATTAGGTTAGGATTTGAGTTATCTTCATGCTTATATTTTCTCCCAAGGTATGATAGAATAAGGATCGAATTAATTCTTGATGAAAACAAGAAAACAAACCAAGAAGCATGCAAAAATTTCTTGAACGATTCCCCTAGATTCATAGGATTTGACCAAATTGACATGGACGCTCCCCCATAGTGGTGGACAAGGCATCCATGACGCTCCCCCAGAGTGGGGAAGGGGGATTCCATGGTAAAAAAAGTCTAGAAAGGCAAGGGGTAAAGTGGGATTTTGACCCTTAAATGATGTTTTCCTCTTATTGATGATCAAGGGAGTGGAATGGATCATTCTTGCATGGTGTTGAGGTGGTGACACTTTAGGAAAAGTGTAACAAATAAGGTACGACACTTAGCATAATGGACCATGGAATTTTTGACACTTGCGACACTAAGAAGAGTGAAGTGTGACAATTACGACACTTATAAAATTGAAGTGCAACACTTATGACACCTAGAAAAGTGGGACAAAATGGTGTATAACACCATTGAATTTTTTATCTTTTATCTTGTCTTTTCTTGTGTCTTGAGTAGGTAAAATCATTTTCCATAGGTACTAAAACACTTGGAAAACATAAACCACCTCCAAATATCATTGTCAAGCCAATATCCACTTAGTAACTTGACATATAGGGGAATATTTTCATAAGTATCACTTTCCATCTCAATTCCCCCTTAGGGCCACCCGTGACCCCCTCTTTGTGTTGGATTCTTCCTTCACTAAAGTGAGGGAAGGGTTTATCTAAGGTGAATGTGGGTAAACTCTCACACCATTATCACCATCCAATGAATTGGTTCTGGCTTTTCCCAACCTACAATTTGCACGATAACAAGGCCCTAACCCTAAACTTGTTTATGAACCCTAGAAACAAAGTCTAGTAAATTTTAAATTTAGTGCTCATTTTAGCATTTGTTTTTTTTCTCAAAGGGTATGGAAGTGAAACTGATGATGATAGAGACTCTTGAAAAAATGAATCTTATAATAAAACTGGAAAATAAAAACTTACACTAATTCTTCAATGAAAAAGAGTTTCAAAAAAGAAAAATGCACAAAGAAACTTTCAAACCTTGAAATGCAATTGCTAGGGACCTAACCCCTCACGTAGGTAGAATAAGATATTGCCTTGTAAGAAAGATCAATATTAATACGACCTAGTAATAAGGAAGAAAAATTCAAATGTAAGAAAACCTAATAGAATCTTCTGCTTCTAGAAGTATCTTCATCTAGATTGTTCTTTTGGATAGACATATTTAGTATAAATAGGAGTAGAGGGTATGAGAAGTTTTGTCTTGGATATTATTGTAATAGAGCTCTGCTCTGCTGGAGGTTTCCCCATTGAAGAGGCAAGTGAACATTGTTGTCAGTAATCAAAGTGCTCTTCTGGTGTTATTCTGGTATTATTCTGGTGTTGTTCTGGTTATATCATTGTTTATCTGCCATCTCTAGCTAATTATTTATGTTTTGCATACTACTTTATATTTGGAATATTACAAGTGGTATCATAGCACCTTCCTTGACAGAAAATTGTGGGTTAATTTTTTTTCAAGGTAGAGATGTATTCCAGCATATTAAAGCTACAAAGATATATTGTTACACGCATAAACCCACGGTTGGGGATTCATACATGCATGAAATGCAAGTGGTACTTAAGATCACATATGTTGGCCACCCTTTTAACCCCTATTGGTACCCCTTCGAGTGGTAGTGCATCAGACAACACATGTATATGGATCGACCTATGTCTCCTGAATCCCTCCATAGATAAACCGATCGTCTTCTTGACTGCTATAGTGCCACTGAGAACAACACTTGGGAAGATACTCTTTAGTACCTGGGTAGTTGGGTAGTATGGTTAAGGGAACAGTCTAGCCTCCTTAGTTGGTGCCCTGAGATATTGGGCCGAGTACTACTGTCGGACCCCGCATGTATATCAGAGAGCTATAGCATAGGGAAAACCCTTGTCTATAGAACCCTTGAATACCTTAACCCTTGGGATGGAAACAAAAACAGAACAGACAAGATATGTTGCCACACAATTGTGTCTCTTGCATTCGGGTTGTGAAATTACTGCACATTTCTTCCTGTTAATCATTTGGGCATTTCGTCACTGTAGTATTTTTTAGATTGGAGTATAACTCCACATGAGTAAAAAAAAATTTGGATCATGTTGGCACCATTATTTGAGACCTATCCCATTGGATTCCTCTCTTCTCCCTTATCGTAGTCATACCTATCATTTTTCAGTAATTTTTTTTCCGTGGACCCGACCCCCTTCCAACATCATTATTTGGGATTTACCCCATTGGATTCCACTCGTTTCCCTGATCGTTGTGATACAATTCACCCATAACCCATTTTCTGTGTGGTCCCACCCGCCCCTTTTCATGTTCCCTCTTTATCATGGCCCAGACCTGTAGCCAAGACTTGGAAGCTCTCTTCAATTCCTTGTACTCTAATTTCACAGAAACCCAACAAGAAGTGAGACATCTCAGTGCCAATATTGGCACCATCAATAAAAACATGCATTCCTCCGTCGATGCCAAAATGGAGGACCTCAAACAAGACCTCGCTACCTAGCTTGAATCCTTCAATACCCAGTTTGTCTCCTTCACTACAATGATCTGCACCAAGCTGCATGTCCCTACAGATTTTCCCTCATCTGACCCACCTTTGCAAATGAAAGGTGAAACTTCCTCTGATTCCTAGAATTTGCAACCCCATCACCTCCAGCGTGACCTATTCCTTCTGCATGTGGATGCGAACAAATTTGATGGCTCGGATCCCATTGGATGGGTAACTCAAATGGAACATTATTTCTCTTTGTATGGCATTACAAATGAGTTGGCCAAACTCCAGTATGGTGTTCTCCATCTAGATCAAGAACGTTGGCAATGGTGGAAATGGAGAAAAAATGACCGCCAAGGGTATGTGGCTTGGACACACTTTTTGGTAGATATTTATGGACACTTTGACATTGACACCAACCATTTAGGCTATTTGACAAAGTTGAAACAATATGGAATAGTGGAAGACTTTATAACTGGTTTTGAGTGATTGGAATTCTGTATAGAGGGCATGTTTGATGATTTTTTTTGAGAATGATTTATGAGTGGCCTCAAGGATGAGATTCGTGCCCATGTCCTCATGGCTCTGCCTCAGAGTTGGGTGGATGCTACTAAAAGAGCTAAGGAAACACAACAGATTGTCTCTTCTCAAAACTGAAAATCCTTCTTTATTCCTTACACTAAACCAGTCACTCTGACTCCTCCTTCTACTCCACTAAAGATCCATAAATTGATTAGGGATGAAATGGCTGAATGCCAACTCAAAGGCCTTTGTTATAATTGTAATGCCAAATATTTTCCTCGCCACCAGTGTAAGGAACAAAATATTTTTATGGCCATCTCAGAGGATGTTTCGGAAGACGATGTTGAGGCTCCCCTTGTGGTTGTGTCACCTGAACCCACTGACATGACCCCTCCCTCCGACCCTCATGAAGTAGAACCATTCATTTCCCTAAATGATCTCATTGGATTCTCTGCTCCCCAAATCCTCAAGCTAATTGGTTACATTAATCATAGGAAGGTCATCATTCTTGTTGATAGTGGAAGTACCCATAATTTTATTCATTACTACATTGCCCAAGAAACTAATTTCTATATCTGTGCTGTCAATAATTTTGAAATCATGATTTCCAATGGCAGGTCCATGAAATATGAAGGGCATTGTGAAAATGTGTGTCTCCAAATTGGTCAGTACCACATGAAATCTCATATGTTTTCTATTGACATGGGTGGTTATGACATTGTTTTGGGTGTAGAATGGCTAAGGACTTTGGGTCACATGCTCATGGATTTTAAGGAATTAACCATGCAATTCGACTAGGAGGGACAACAATATAAGTTCCAAGGAATCACTGTCGGTTCCCTGAAGATCATCAGTTCCCAGCGCATGGAAAAGCTGCTAAAAAAAGGTCGTTCTGGCATTATTGCACTGTTGGATTACTGAGAGGGGGGGTGAATCAATAATAGTGTAATTATAATCCTTTTTCTTCAAATGTTATATCAATGTAGAATTATTATCCAATAATGAGGAGTAATAAATAAACAATCACACACATACACAGTACACCAGTGTTTTACGTGGAAACCCAAATCGGGAGAAAACCACATAATGTTTTTTTTTATATGTCTTGAAGAATTACATTCATTGGAAGCACCAACTTCGTTTGTTTTCCAGCTGCAACTGGAAGGAGGCTCCAACCCTCTATTTTTTCAGGCTACAACCTGAGGGAAGCTCCAACTCCCCAATTCTCTGGCTACAACCAGAAGGAGGCTACAACCCCCAATGTTCTCCAGCTACAACTAGAAGGTGGCTACAACTACCCGTCCTTGCCCCGTCCTGCCACCCTGAAGTAGAATGATGGAACCACTGACACACTATCACTGCGATATATACCATTGTAAACCTGTACCAATAAATATGAACCATGTATCAACTTGTACCAATAAATATGAACCATGTATCAACTTGTACCTCAACCTGTAATAAACCTGTACCATAAACAAGTGCATCAACCATGCACCAACCTGTACCATAAACAAGTGCATCCAACCATGTACCAAGTATGTACCAATCATGTGTCAATTACTCATCAAATATGACTCATCAATATGTACCAACATCATCAACTATACACCTCATGTATGTGCGCCAACTCATCAACTACTTGTCTCAACCATGTACTCAACATGTACCACAACCAAAATCCCTCATCAATTTCATCATTTCATCACCCAAATCTGATTTGTAGCTCTGTAATAGACCTAGTGTATATGATCACATTCCTGCAAACCTTCCTTAACTTTAAAAACAGGAGGCTAGCATTTTCATCAAACTTTTCTTTAGTCTCACATGCCTAGTTTTGGATTAGTCAACCACCCTAACTTGAATTAATCCTAAATTTGAACCTGTAATGTATAAAGATATAAAACTGATACACAATGTTATTTAGTGTGTTTTATGCAATTCCTCCAAGTTTCACTACTTGGAACCTCTCATAAAAGGATTTATAGCAAAAATGACATACCTTGCTAAATTCTGACTTATTCTAGAGAGCGACCTTGTAGAGCGTACCCCACAAAAAATATTTGATGAAATGATCTGAAACTATTACACATCATACTACAGACTATACCCTAACTAAAACATTTTGTCTCATTGAATTTGGATCTGTTATGAAGAAGTTATGATGTTTTTACCCGAAACACCTGATTTTGACTAGTTTCAGAACTGACCACAAACCCCATTTTCCACGGAGTGCAACTCCCAAAATATAATGACCCACAAGCTTAATTATTTTCCACAAATACTTGGATATGTTTTCTCACTTGCATATCAATTTCACGGTCTGAATCATTATAGAAAAAAAGTTATAGCGAAAATGGTGAGATAACCTGTAAATAACATACCTTAGAAAGCACCACCAAAATAATTTATCCTTCCTTGCATTTCAGCCTTCTTTTCTTCACCTTCACTCAGAATTCCGGTTTAGATATCCTTGGTTACCTCAGACACATATAGATATTCAATATGCTCAAGTGTGATTCAAATGAGAGAGCCTT
>ML782014.1:253354-267920 GCA_009831015.1 Picea engelmannii | reverse complement strand
TTATTATTTACCTTTTAAAATCTCTTAAACCACTTTGACTACTTTGACCTTTTGGGGCTTCTAGATGACATATGAGGGTCCTCCAACTTCGTAAGGCCATAACTCTCAAACCGTGAGGAGTTATGTGACATTATACATACCACAAGAAATGGAATGACATGTAATATCCATATAGAATATTATTATCTGAAAATATATCATAACTCATACCGTTACCCATCAAATAAACTTGGGTCCATTACCCAAACCTGGGGTCTGCGACTTCTCATGGCCATAACTCTCTGACTGTGAGGAATTATGTGATGTTCCACATACCACCGGAAATGAAATGACAAGAACTATCCATCTAGAATATTTTCCTTCACAAAATCACTTTCCTTCATCTCATTATTCCACAATTAAGCATGGGTTCTCTTACTCCACAAAGCGTCTTCCCATGAGGGCTTTCACCATAAGGGGGCCACTTTGGAGTTCATCCATATTTACTTCTTATCAACCATGAAAAAACAATAATGAGTCATATTTACATCAAACAATATTGGGTCCATTACCCAAGCCTTTGTGCTATGGGGCTTTCTTCAAGGGTTGACATCAATGACAACCAATCTTAATCAATATGCACAACTCCATGCCATTCAAGCCACTGAGACACCATCTCGCCGCATGACCTCCAATCCATACTCTCTAAACATCAAGTGGTTTTTTCCACTACCCATGGAATCCCTCCTTCCCATGGTGTTCGTGATTATTCCATTCCCCTTGTCCTCGACAACCTTCCTCCCAATATACGTCCATGTCGTCATCCCTTTTCCCAAAAAAATGAAATTGAGAAAATTGTTCAAGAATTGCTCAACGTAGGTGTTATCCTCCCTAGTATGAGCCCCTACTCTTCTCCTGTGGTCATGGTCCTTAAGAGAGAAGGTTCTTGGCGCATGTGTCTTGACTTTCGCTACTTCAACAAACTCACGATTAAAGACAAATTTCCCATTCCTGTCATTGATGAACTCTTGGATGAATTGAGTGGCACCCAATTCTTTACTAAAATTGATCTTCATTATGGCTACCACCAGATATGTATGAACAAGGAATAAATTCCTAAGACTGCATTTAGAACTCAGGAGGGCCACTATGAGTTTTTGGTCATGCCCTTTGGCTTGTGTAATGCTCCGTCCACTTTCCAAAGCCTCATGAATTATGTCTTCTGTTCTTTTCTCCGTCATTTTGTCTTAGTTTTCTTTAATGATATACTCATATATAGTAAAACCTGAACAACCCATCTTGCTCATGTGGATCAAGTTCTCCATCTATTCTCTCTTCACCAACGTTTCCTCAAACAATCTAAATGTGCTTTTGGCACCTCAGAAGTTGAGTACTTGGGTCATCTTGTTGGCAAGGTCGGTGTCAGGGTGGATCCTAAAAATATTGAAGCTATGCAAGATTGGCCTCACCCAAAGACTCTCAAAATGTTGCATGGATTTCTGGGTTTAACAAGTTATTATCGCAAGTTTGTTAAGAATTATGGAAATATTGTGACACCTCTCACTACTCTCCTTAAAAATAATTCTTTCACTTGGACTCCCGCAGCTGCTCAGGATTTTCAAACCTTGAATATTTCCATGTGCACCATTCTAGTCTTGGCCGTTCTTGATTTCACAAATACCTTTGTCCTGGAATGTGATGCTTCCGGGAAATTAATTGGAGCAGTCCTTATGCAAGAGGGTCGGCCTTTGGTCTTTACCAACAAACAAATTTCAGAGCAAAATTTGGGAAAATCAATCTATGAAAAGGAAATGTTGGCTATTCTGCATGTCGTGGATCTTTGGCGCCCTTATCTATTTGGGAAACGCTTCCAAATTAAGAAATATCATCAAAGCCTCAAGTATTTTATGGAACAATGCCTTTCCTTCCCGGAGCAACAAAAATGGGCGACTAAGCTCTTTGGATATGATTATGAGATCATTTACAAGAGAGGAAAAAACAATGTGGTTGTTTATGCACTTTCCAAAAAATATGAAGATGAAGGGTCTCTTTTTTATCTCTCCTTCATTGTACCATATTGGCTCCAAGTTGTTCGCCAAGAATGGCTACACGATCCCAAAATTTTTCATTCGATACAACAATTGCAAGCCAATTCTCCAGTTTCCTTAGGGTAGTCTTGGCACAATGATGATCTTTGATACAAAGTCCATTTGTATTTAAGAAAACAATCAAAACTTAAATCGATGGTACTTTCTGAGCATCATGCTACACCAACCGCTGGGGACTCAGGGTTTACCAAAACCTATGACTGTGTCAAACACTATTTTTTCTGGGATGGTATGAAACAAGACGTTCACAATTTTGTGGCAGAATGTGATGTTTGTCAATGCAACAAGGGTGAAATAGTCAAAGCTCCTAGAACACTACAATCTTTTCTGATTCAACCTACTATTTGAAGGGATATCTCTATGGATTTTATTGTAGGATTACCTAATCAGGAAATAAATCAGTCATCATGGTAGTAGTTGATCGTCTTTCCAAGTATGCTCATTTTTGTGCTCTTTAACACCCATTTACAACCTCCATTGTGGCTCAACTTTTCATGGATTATGTCTTCAAGCTTCATGGCATGTCTCATTCTATTGTTTCTGATCGCGACCCAACTTTCACCAACAATTTTTGGCAAGAACTGTTCAAGCTATAAGGCACCCAATTTCATCTCAACACAACTTTTCATCCCCAGAATGATGGTCCAACTAAATTTTTCAACAAGTGTTTGGAAACATATTTGAGGTGTTTTGCATCGGAAAGGAAAAATCAGTGGGCTCAATGGTTACCACTAGATGAGTGGAGGTACAACACTTCTTACCATACAACTACCCACATGACTCCCTTTGAAGTAGTGTATGGACAAATTCCACCTTATGTTCTCTCATACTTTCTAGGTGTCTCGAAGGTCTAGGCGGTTGACCAAATGCTTACAGTTCGAGAGGCTATTCTTTGTACCTTCAAAGAGAATTTTTTCATGGCCCAAAATTGCATGAAGAAACAAGCAGATCAAGGTCGATCTGAACATCAATTTGTAGAAGGAGATCAAGTGTTTCTTCGACTGTAACCTTACAAGCGAAATTCCCTAAAGGCTGACCATTGTCAGAAACTGGCGCCTAAATTTTATGGTCCTTATACCGTTCTCAAGTGTGTGGGACATGTGGCCTATTAGTTAGCTTTTCCCATTCATTCTAAGCTCCATCATGTTTTTCATGTTTCCTTCTTAAATAAGGCGATTGGAACTAAGTGTCAAACTCAAACCAACCTTACCGAGTTGGATGAAGAAGGCTCAATTGGCTACAACCACAAGCAGTTTTGGACCACCGTGAGTGTCGTCTGCATCAACGCATCATCAAGGAAGTGTTAGTCCAGTGGAAATATACAACTCCAACATATGCCACTTGGGGACCAACTACCATTCTGCAACAATTTCCTCATCTCAAGCCTTGAGGAAAATGTTGTTTTGAAGGAGGAGGAAATGTTAGGGACCTAACCCATCACGTAGGTAGAATAATATGTTTCCATGTAATAAAGGTCAATATTAATAAGGCCTAGCAATAAGGAAGAATAAGTCAAATGTAAGAATACCTAATATAATCTTTCACTTCTAGAAGGATATTCCTCTAGATTGTTCTTTTGGATATACATCTTTAGTATAAATAGGAGTAGAGGGTATGAGAAGTTTTGTCTTGGATATTATTGTAATAGAGCTTTTCTATGCTGGAGGTTTCCCCCTTAAAGAGGCAAGTGAACATTGATGTCAATAATCAAAGTGCTCTCATGGTGTTATTCTGGTATTATTGTGATATTATTCAGGTGTTTTTCTAGTTATATCATTGTTTATCCACCATTTCTAGCTAATTATTTATGTTCTACATACTATTTTATATCTGGAATATTACAACAATCTTTTCTTTTTCTGATGCAAAATGCACAATCCAGCCTTTTGAGAAAATAAAAAGAAGAATACACAAGGATGGTGTTTGTTATTTTTCTTTTGAAATGATTTAAATATGAGAATAAAAAAGAATTTTATCATGATATATTTTTCTTTTTAAAAAACAAAGAAAAACAAAACAACATAAAGAAAGAAACCTAACTAGCAACAAACTAGGGTTTTTTCATATTTTTTTTCTTTTTCTTTCTACCAAATCAAAAACTAAAAAAATATGATAATAGAAAAAAATTGTTGTGGTTTTATGTTTGAAAAATAAAAGGAAAGCACAAAATAAAATTCTCTAACCCAAATACAAACTCAAGTTTAAAAAATGACCACAATAGCGACTAGGAAACCAAGATCCTAAGAACAAGAATAGTCTTATAGTGATGCAATCCAAGGTATAAGAGGGAGAAAAATATGGATAAAAAAATTTGTTTTCGATTCACATTTAATGCCTTACCAAGCTCCTATATTCCAAAATTTTTTTTGGGACCAAACTCCCCAAAAAATACCCCCAAACAAGCCAACCTATGGCTCAAAAGATGTTGAAAAACAAGCAAGAAAGTCACTTTTTTGGAGGTGTATGCGACTGTCTCCACTGTAGGTCGTGTGTATAAGATTATGTACACACCCTATATCACTGTAGGGAGCACATATGAGATCTGTATGTGCCTTTTCCTTTTATGGGGTGTGTGTGTACACACTTTGGCCTTCTACAAGGTGTGTATATGACCCAACACTTACATGTTTTTGAGCACACATGTATGCACTTAAATCCTATATAGAAGTAGCGTATGCACACACCTTCTATCAAAGGAAAGTTCATATATACTTACGAATATTTGGACAAATTAGGTCTAAAGAAAAAAACTCAAAATGCACCAGAGAGATCAAAAGAAAGCCAAAAATAAAATTCGAGAATGACTCAGAATGATATAAGCAAAAAAAAATCTTGTTTTTCTTTATAAAAGTCAAACTAAAATACTAAAAAACTCAGCAAACAACCACAAAAGAGTATAAACAAGAACCTAGACACCTAGCCAAGAAACCTCAAACCAAAAAGATTTATTAAAAAAACTTTCCTAGGATGATGCACACGACTATCTACAAGGAGATCCACGTACACACAACTGTGTACATCATCAAGCATTTATATGTACGTGACTATGTCAACTACAGCTCACACGCCTGCTCCAAAAGCTTGAAATAATAAGGAAGGAGATAAGACAAATGGCTCAAATGAAAAGGGGAAAGACTTTGATAACTGTAATCTACTAATTCAAGTGCCAAGCAACATTCTAAGGAAAAATAAAGATAAATAAACAAAGCAAACATAGAAATAGATCCCAAAGTAGGCCCACTCGGGAAAAATCCCCAGTATGGTTGTTAGTTGTGCTTTCGGGGAAAATCCTCTATAGTAGTGGGATATACCACAATGTACCTATGATCATATATAAAGTACAATTAAAAAAATACCAAACTAAGATAAAATAACCAAATTTTGCAATAACAACTAACTAATTGAAAAGAGAAAAACCTGACTCACCAGGATCCCAACATTTGGTTATATTCCCAATTGATGGAGCCCTTTTGCTCCTTCCCAATGGTTACTTTGAAACCTGCAAAAACCTTGAACAAACATATCTATATAGAGATTTAGTTATAGAAGTAAATACCCATTATCTCTATGTAAAATAACATAAAAGAATAAAGAAATTAGTATTCTACTAAAACGTATACAAAAGCATTGTAAATATGAGAAATAATAAAAAAATATACTTCAAAGGAATTATTTTTCTATATTATTAATGAAAAGTAGCAAGGTGGTTACAACTTATACCTGCTCGATGTGCCATTGTCCCGTTGAAAGAGATCCTAGATTCCTCCACCTTGGCTCTTTCTATAAGGATGTTTTTGACACTAAAGTCCCCACAAGGCCAAAAGAGAGTATAGAGAGAAAATATTGGCAAGAAAAGGTTGGTTTTCAGAGGGAAATTGGAAACAATGGTTTACAGGTCAAAAAATCAGGAGCAACAAAGATAAAATGGGCTTACAAAGTTGACAAAAAGATCCAAATGAGTGTTTTTTTGAATGTGAAAAGGATAATTACCTTTCTCGATGAGGAAAATGTTCCTTTTATGCGGTCTCCAATCAATTAGAGACAATTGAGTACAGGAAAAAGGATTTACAGAACTAACTAATCCCATAACTCATCATTAATTTGAGCATAATTACATTTTTTTGAACATTTATTAGCATGTACACATATGTCCCTTAAGTGGCCTACGTGTACATGGGTAACATAGTTGTGAGGGTGCATACATCCTTCAAACATTTATTTTTTAGAAGGTATCAAGGAGGTATGGGAAATAATTGTCTGGAAGGAGGATATGGATAAGGCTAACAAGAGAATCAAAGATTTATATGTGGTATTTGATGTTATAACACTCTCCAACCTCTCTATCTCTCTCTCTCTCTCATTCAATCACTCACTTTTTGTCTCCCCCTATCCCCCCCCTCTCCCTCTCTTTGTGATACATATTTAGGAGAATAATGAATTGATTAGCATACTGAATACAATAAACATAGAGATATGAAGAACAACATTAATATCCAGTGAACAATATCTTCTATTGAATAAATGAAATAGGCTGAAACTGTAAAACTGCAGAAATGAAACACTTGCTCGAATGGTGGTAGCTATCTCTGAGGAGAGATGTGTTTGATACACACATCCATCTAAGAATAAATGATTACAATGAGGCTCCAGAGGACTTTTTGATATTACTCATGAATTCCCAAACCCTAGACATCCAAAAATCTAACCCTAGGAGATGAAACACCAAAACTTAAGTGGGCCCCAATGGGTAAGTTGGTACCTCAATTTCCCGAGGTAGAAACTTTTGCATACAACCTCCATTTTAGGAATGTGATAGCCCATTGGAAAGGTCTTTTAGATAAATACACATTACATCATCAAATTCTAACTCCATCTATAGTTTGACTGTGGTGAGCCAAAAAAACATTGTTTAGGGCCCCAAACGACCTTGAAAGTACAACAAGATGTGTTGAATGAAAACATACAAAATAAGCCAGTTGGACTAGGTGCGAGGCCACCAGTATCCACCTGGCAGATATGTAGGGCTTTAGACAACCCCGAACGTGTAGAATCCACAATCACAAATAAGTACAGAAGAACGTGTTGCACTAAAAACTAACAAGAAGAGCCAGTTGGAACTGGTGGGTGGCCACCAATATCCACCTAGATCAATCCTCCCTCCTTAGGAAGCAATGGTCTCCATTGCGTTGAGTTACCCCATCAAGTGAGGAAAATTCTGCTGAATTTGGCTCCGAGTGAGCCAATTTCCTTGGTGTAGGAGTTTCCCTGCCTTGACAATCCGATAAAGCTAGATCCTCTGCTAGTGAGTGCCCTTGACCTGTGTGCGTACTATATGATCAGTGGATGATTGTTCCATGTAGTCATGGTTAAGATTGGTTGGTGTCAACTGTTCTACGATCTTTGAGGTGTCCAATAATGGCGGAAAATATGGCTGAAGGAGGTCCACATTGAAAACTGGGTGCAAGTCAAGGAAGGGTAAAGTGGTCAGCTCAAAATCATTTCTACTCACAACCTTGGTGATAGTGTAAGGCCCATAACAAAGTGGGCAGAGCTTCTGATGGGGCCCTGTAAGACTCTCTTTTTGCAAATGTAACTAGACTTTGTCTCCAACCTGAAACTAGTGTGGTACCTTGTGTTGATCATGGCACTGCTTGTACTTAGCATTGTCTTTCTGCAAAATATCATGGACATGTTGGTGGATGTGTTGAATCTGCTCAATGAATTTGGTGGATTTGTTGGTCTCATACTGAACATGGAAAGTGTCTATCTGTGTGGTGGCAAGAGGTAGTGCAACATCAATGGGACCCAAGGGTTGGAATCCCATCCCCACCTGAAATGGGCTATGGTCGGTGCAGCTATGGAGAGCTCTGTTGTATCTGTGTTGAACATAGGGAAGACTCTCATCCCATGTACACAGATGCTTAGAGTTCTACATGCGCAGGATGTGCAAAATCATTTGATTGACGACCTCTGTTTGGTCGTTTGTTTGGGGGTGGAAAGTAGTGGATTTAGTGAGCTTGGTGTCCAACAATGACCAAAAACTTGAAAAAAATGTTCTGAGGAACATGTTGTCCTAGTCAGAGATGATCGTCTGTGGTATCCCAAAATGGGCCCACACTCATTCGAATAAGAGCTTGGCAGTATCTGCCGCTGTGATATTCTTCTTGTAGGATGTGAGGATGGCCATATTGGAAAACCGATCAACGACCACAAATACACAATCATTTCCTTGCTTGGTGGACGAAAGGCCAGACATGTAATCCATTGAGATGGATTCCCAAGGCTTCTCGAGAGTAGGAAGAGGGGTGTATAAGCCTTGATTCTTTATGGATGGATTTGAAATGGCACAAGAAGTGCAAGATTTGATATACTTATTGACGCCCTGTCGAAGTTTTGGCCAATAAAAATGTTTTTGTAGAATGACCATAGTTTTCTCCATGCCAAAATGTCTTGCCATCTGACTGTAGTGGGCTTCCCAAATCAAATTTTCACACTCGCTTGTGGGAACATAGAGATGCCCCAGATAACATAAAAATCCATCCTAAATGTGAAAATCGGTGATATTTGTGCCTGAACCCAAGAGATGATAGGTGGTGGAAAAGTTCAGATCTTACTGATAAAGTTGGGGCCACTTAGATGCCTCATGTCCATAGGAATGGAGCACAGTGGCGAGTGCAACCATAGGAGGTCGATTGAGGCAGTCACCGACATGATTTGAGCTCCGTGTCTTATACTTGATGTTGAGATGGAACTACTGCAAGTAGGTGGACCACTTCTGATGGCTGTCGTTCTGCAATTTCCCTTGCATTTGTATGAACTACAGAGGCTTGTGATCAATGTGGATGATTGTCTCCTTTCCTAGAATGTAATGCTTCCATTGATGACAAACTTGCACAATGGAATACATTTCCTTGTCATAGGTGGGGTATTTTCAGAGAGTATCTAAGAGTGTCTCACTATGGTATGCCACTAGATGACCATGTTGAGTGAGAACTGTGCCTACAACATAGTCAGATGCATCAGTTTCAATCTCAAATGGTTGTTGCATATTGGGAAAGGAGACTACTGGAGATGAGCACAAGCGATACTTTAGATCATCGAATGCTTGTTGTTGTTCCTTCCCCCACACGAACTTTGCCCTGCCACCACCCTTGGTCACTTGGCTGAGGGCCCATGGAATATGGGAGAATCCTAGCATGAACCATTGGTAGAAGTTGGCCAGTCCCAAGAAGCTCTGAAGCTCAGTTAGTGTGGTCGAGGCTAGCTAGTCATGGATGAATTGGATATTAGGTGGATCAACATGTACCCATGCTCATCAATAGTGTAGCGCAAGTATTGGACCCTGTTCATGCCAAAGGATAATTTTTCTAGGTTGGCATATAGCTTGTGTTGCGACAGAGTGCTCAAAACCTGTTGAATATGCCGCATGTGCGCCTCCCAAGTTTTGATGAAGATGAGGATGTCATCCAAATATACCACCACAAAAGAGTTGGTGTAGGGTCTCAATACATCATCCATCAACCCCATGAAAGTGGTTGGTGCATTTCTTAAGCCAAAGGGCATGACCAACCATTCGAAGAGACCCTCTTTAGATTTGAAGGTTGTCTTCCATACCTCAGTTGGTTCGATGGGAACCTAGTCATAGCCAAACTTTAGGTCAATCTTGCTGAAAAACATTTTCCCCTTGAGTTGGTCAAGAAGGTCATCAATCCTAGGAATTGGGTACCGGTTCCTGATTGTGATTTTGTTTAATGCTCTGTAATCAATTCAGAGTCACCGAGTCTTGTTATTCTTTTGCACCAGTACAATCGGGCTTTCACAAGGGGAGGAGTTGGTTCTATTGTGCCCCTTTTGAAGAAGCTCTTGGATCTAATGCTTGATTTCATCATTTTCCATCAGCGAGCGATGATAGACTAGTCTATATGGAAGAGGTGCACCAGGGGTCAAATCAATTGGATTCTTGACTTGGAAGTGCATAGATAACCCGATGGGTGAGGAGAAGATGTCTCTGTACTCTTCCACGATCCTTTCCACTTGCTTCTGCTGCAAAGAGAGACTCTGTGTAGAGGCCACGGATGTGGAAGCGACCTTATGCTTATTGTGAGTATAGATCACAAATAAGATGAACTTCCTGGTCTATGAAATGACCTTACTGCATTTCTTAGTAGAGATTAAAGAAATAGCGGTAGGTGGTGCTACCTCTGGTATCGTGTACAATTTTCTACCCAAAGTAATAATATCACTGCGGGGTCTAGAATCATACACAACATGACACTTCCACAAATATGGTTTTCCTAAAAGAACATCACAAAATTCAAGGGGAAAAATATCACATAATACCTCATCTTTGAAATGCTTGATGTCGTAGGGCAGACAACAACATTGGCTGACACAAAGATCTCTTCCTTGGCGAAGCCACCCGATGCAGTGTTTTCGGCAAGAACTATTTTCGGTAGGTCCAGTGGTGCAGTGTTTTCGACAGGTCCAGTCGCTTAACAACCTATGATGAGATAAGGTTCTTCTAACTGCTTCTATAGACAATGAAATGAAGTGAAGCCCCCTTTACCCACATATGTGAGTGAAAGAGGCATTCCCCTTCCTTTATTTCTTCTCGTTCTCTTGGCTGGACTTTAGTGGTAGAGATAGTGACACTGGGTTCAACATTGATAATACGCTTCCCTCCTTCTAGATTTGGTTTGGAATCATAACCAACCTCTGACTCGGAAGGCTTCAACTAAACCAAAAGTGACTGCTTGGAGAAAAATTCTTTAGTGTTGTGCCAAGGGATTTTATGGTACTCACACATTTTTCCCTTATCCTTCTTCATCTTCTCATTTCCCTTCTTGTGTTGTGGCTTGGATTGGTTGTCCTGAGAGTGGCCATATTTTCTCTGTCCCTTGTACCCAATGAGACAATCTCCAAAAACTCCATTTCTATTTGAATATATATATGCAAACAACCACAGTGTTTGAGCACCAGATGTTGCTTAGAGTCTTTGATACCCAATTTGGTGCACAGAGTATGAAAAATATTGGTGAAATATGTTACTGTCTAGTCCCTTTCTTGACACAGAGTGGTCCATTTGGTGTATTGATCCTCGTAGCTTCCAATAGGCTAGTGTTGTTCTTTAATGCCATCCCGAAAGGAATCCCATGTAAGGGAAACCAAAAATATTGTAGATTCCTGTATGGCCCTTTGCTCAAAGTAAGTGTCCCACCAGTCCTTAACATGGGGGACTACCTTGAGGAGTGCAAAAGTAATCTTTTCCTGATCGAAAAAATTGTGGACCGAAAAATACCTTTCGAGCAGATTCAACCATTTATCTATAGCATCCACATCTATCAGTCCTTCAAATAATGGAATATAAAAATTTACATGTACCTTGTAGGAGGTAGCATGGCCACTTTATGAATATTCTCCTCTTGTGGGAAACTGCCAAAGGATCTGCGCAAAGTTGTCCATCATTTCATTCATTTGTCCCGCAAGGGCTTCCTTGAGAAACATTTTAAAAGGATCTCTCACCCCATCATATTTCTTTTTATCTCCCATGGGTTGTTTTCGGGCTCAGCGCGACCGATATTGCAACGAATTGATTGGTTCGAGTCCCAACTTCTAGTACTTAGATCTTGTTAGGGACATGCACGAAGAAAAATAAATGAAGAGAAGATCACTTTGATACCAATGATCTAGATTTAGGAGCAGAACGAACTAATTAACAGACTGAATACAATAAACACAAAGATATGAATAACAACACATATATCCAGTGAACAATATCTTCTATTGAATTAATGAAATAGGCTGAAACTGTAAAACTGCAGAACTGAAACACTTGCTCGAATAGTGGTAGTTATCTCTGAGGAGAGATGTGGCTACTACGTGCATCTGTCTGAGTAGAAATGATTAAAATGAGGTTCTAGATGCCTTTATGATATTACTCATGAATTACAAAACCCTAAACATCCAAAAACCTAACCCTAGGAGATGAAACGCCAAAAGTTATGTGGGCCCCTATGGGTAAGTTGGTACCTCAACTTCTTGGGGTCATAAATTTTTCATACGACCTTCATTTTAGGCATGTGTTAGCACGTTGGAAAGGTATTTTAGAGAACTACACATTACACCATACAAATCTGACTCCGTCTATAGTTTGATTGTGGCGAGCCAAAAAACACATTGTTTAGGGCCCCAAAATGGCTTTAGAAGTACATCAATATGTGCTGACATGAAAACCTACAAAACAAGCTAGTTGGACTAGGTGGGAGGCCACCAGTATCCACTTGGAAGATGTGTAGGGCTTCAGATATCCCCGGAAGTGTAGAACCCACAATTACAAATAAGTACAAAAGAGCGTGTTGCACTTAAAACTGACAAGAGGAGCCAGTTGGAATAGGTGGGTGGCCACAAACATCCACCTGGATCACTCTCTCTCCCCTTTTACTCTCTTCACTTGTCTCCCTCTTTCCCTCTATCTCTCCCCCCTTCTCTCTCTCTCTCTCTTTCCCTCCATATATGTCTCTCTACCCTACTCACTCTTCCTCCCCTCTCTCCATATTCTTCACTCTACCTCCCTTGATCCTTCCCTCTCTTTATATCTCTCTCTCTCATTCCCTTCCTCAATCCATCCCTAAATCCCACCCCACTACTTTATCCCTCTCTCTCTCTCTCTCTTTGATCTTTTTCTCCCCATATCCCTCACCTCTCCACTCTTTCTCTCCCTCTATCTCTCTCTTCCACTCTCTCTCCCTCTACCCAAANCTCTCTCTCTCTCTCTCTCTCTCTCTCTCTCTCTCTCTCTCTCTATATATATATATATATATATATATATATATACCCTTTCTCTTCTCATATCTCCCTCCCTCCCTCTATAGCCCCTTTCTCTCCCCCCTCTCTCTCCTCACTCTAACTCTCATTCACTCTCTCTTCCATTATCTCTCACCCCTATAACATTCTCTCCCTCTATACCCCCCCCTTCCCCTCTCTCTCCACTCCTCCTCCCTCTCCCTCTCACTCCCACCTGATCCGAAAATGATATTTTAAAGACTTGGTTTAAGTTTTAAGAATGAGTTCATTTACCAATTAGGAATTGATGAAAGAGGAAGAAATTAATGAGATATTATGACAGCCATATGAGCACATAAAGAACAAAAAAATGAACAATAAGAACAAAAAACCATAACACTAAACTTGATAATGGAGTTTGACACAAGATTGCCTACGTCTTCGGCCCTTTGTCTCAGTGGTGACCGCTTTATTGCTCTCTCCAAATTCTCATTACATTCATAAGAAGCTTGCAATCTGCTGCAAAATCTCTCTAATCTACTGATACATGATCTCCATAAACAAATCTACTCTGCTCTAAAAAATACTCAATAACCTTTTCCAAAAATTTCCCCTTACATTGAAAAAATGACATTGCTTAAATAGCCAAAAAGCCAAATTCACACTTAAACACACTCAAAATTTTATGAGATTTACAAATATATGGTTTACAACCATATCCCATAAAATATCCCAAAAATCTCTTTGATCAACTTTAGAATGCTTCATTTTAAATGGGCTTAAAGAATATTATCTATGGTTTAAAAATAACCATATAATAACTAAATATCATAACCCACTTCCATATGAGATTCGTGCCCCCTTTTAAAAGCATATAATAACTAAATATCATAACCCAATTCCATATGAGAGTCGTGCCTGCTTTTAAAATCATGTGATTAAGGGAAAATAGATTATCATTTATTGGACTTCATGCCATATGGCATATCCAACTAAAATGATCCAACGTTATCCAATACTACTTTATTGTGGAGATGATATAATGTTTGGTTGGAATTTGATTTGCCCCTTTTTTTAGTGGTATAATCCATCCGTGCCTTTTTTTTTTTGGTGATATAAATATTTTGTTTGACCAACATTAATGCCAAATCCCATAAAATCCCGTGGATATAACATCATTTTCCAAATCGAATTTGGAGTAGTTGGTAGGCACGGTGATTTAAGCGCTAAACTTTCAATGTATCTCGTATACAATATATGTTGAACGTCGGATGCACTTCACAAGCTATGGTTTTGGGTTTTTAGGTTAGCGTAGTTTTCATAATATATGGGCGTTCAAGGAGGTCGCAGGATCGACCCTCCTTATGTAAGAACCCTCCTAGCTAAGGAAGACTACTCGGTCAACTGGTGAATTTTTTTTTTTTTTTGTTACAGTGTGTGCGCGTGTGCAGAAGAAACATCCCCCTAGACTCTATGTCAACCTTGAACCAACAGGACGCAAGTAAGACGGTCACAATCCAGACGACCCGACATGGCATAACAACGACAAGAAGGAAAGCCCCGAACAGGAGGCGGACAACAAAGGCTACAGGCAGAGACAGACACCACGGATTAGGCACAGTACTGTCACAGAAGGAAGGATCCGTCAGTAGAGTCGCAGTAGTGGAACTGTGCCTTTAAACAGCCCGAGACTACTG
>ML782014.1:220603-242092 GCA_009831015.1 Picea engelmannii | reverse complement strand
CCCCCCCCCCCCCCTCAAAATATAATGTATCAAAAGAAGAGAAAGACAATTGCTAGGAAAATGTGTCCTTCACTTCAAGATGATCATGAAAACTATGAAATTTTTGCTCAATGAAAGTCTTGGTGAAGATGTTGGTAGTCTACTCAGTGGAAGGGAAGTACTAAAAATCAATGAACCTATCATGAACCAGTGCCCTGATAAAGTGCATATGGATCTCAATATGTTTTATTTGTTGTCTCTGTAATGGATCTCGACAAAATTTGAGTGTACTTTGGTTGTCACACCAGATCACAGTCGAACGATGGAGCTAAATGTCGATATCATTGAGGAAGTTCTATAGCCACAGTTCCTAGATGTTGATGTTGATGTTGACAACTCCCTTGTACTCAGTCTCTACTGAAGATAGAGCAATAACTAACTTCTTTTTGCTCGACCAAAATATTGGGCTAGATCCTAAACTCAACATGTACCCGGAGGTGGAATTGCGATCAATGCCATTTCCATCCCAGTCAGAATCAATGAATCCCATGAGGTCCAAATCACAACCTATTGCATATTAGATCCCATAATTGATGGTGACATGAACGTATTTGAGGATGTGTTTGGTAGCCTTCTAGTGTAACTCATGCGGATCTTTCATGTACTTGGAGACTACCCATATTTCATATGATAGATTCGGTTGGGTGTGGGTGAGATACATTAGACTCCCCATAAGATGATGATATAAGGTGTTGTCCACCATGTGGAATCTCTCCATGATATCCCAAGCATACTTAGCTTGAGACAACTTGATTCTTAAAGCATCCTGTCTGATCTCGATACCAATAAAGAAATGGAGTGGACCCATGTCCGTCATTGAAAACCTATCAAGAAGAATTCCCTTGATTGCAACAATCACTGAGATCGAGTTGTCAATGATCAAAATATCTTCCACATACAGAACTAGGATCATAAGTGAGTGTGTGGTCCTCAACATGTAGAGATTTTGATCATATTTTCATATGAAAAAAATATTGGAGAGCAAGTAGGATTCCATATTTGTGTACCATGCTCTAGGATAATTCTTGAGGCAATAGAGTGACCTTCTTAGTTGACACACTTAATATGAATGTTGTATGAATCCAAGTGGCTACTCCATATAAATCTCCTCTGAGAGATCCCCATGAAGAAAAACATTTTCACATCCATTTGATGTACTTGTCACATCCCCTTATTGATCCAATGGAAAGGGCCAACCTTATATAATCCAAATTTGCTACTGGACAAAAAGTCTCATCATAGTCGACCTCGTGGATTTGCTGAAATCCCTTGGAAACCAATCCTTCCTTATGTCTTCTCACCTATCCGTCCACTAATTTTTTGGTCCTATAGACCCATCTACATATGGAAATATTTCTGTATGAATGAAGTGAAACCAGATCCCAAGTTTGGTTCTCAAGGAGATACCACTCCTCCTGCATGGTTGCTTTTGAGAATGGGTTCCTTGCAACCTCTCTGTAGGAATCGAGGTATGAATACTGAACCATATAACAATGCAAATACATCGTGGGTTCATTGGTAGTGAGTACATGAGGAGGATCCTCAAACTGAGATCTAGTCCTCCTCGGATCCAATGAATCCCCAATAAGGTATCCTGCATCTTGAAGTTTGGTATGTTCCCACTTGGGCATCTAATATGGCTCCTCATCTACATGTACTGACTCTACATATGAATTCTTTGATTGTGCATATGAATAATTATACCATGCATCTAAATGCTCAAACTGTGCATCTGTATCTTCTGAATCCTCTGATTATGTATCGGAACTTAGATCTATGTTGTGATACGAATGTGTGGACTCATCATCTACAACTGGTGGAAGTACACAATCCTCTACATGTGGCTCATGTAGATCATGCAAGGGAACTTCCTCAATCTGGATTCTACGCTCAATGATGAGTTGGTTTGTAAAGGGATCAAGTAATATGTATCCCTTCACACCATTGGGGTAACTGACAAATATGCATGGGTGGCACTGTGGATATAATTCTTTCCTCTTCTCAGAGGGAATGTGGTCCCATGCTTGTGATACAAAGATATGGAAGTGGGTGACTTTCGGTTTGTTTCCTCTCCAAGTCCCGAAAGGAGTCATGTCCTTAACAAATATTTGAGGGGATTTGTTCTAAATGTGATTGGCATAGTTAAGTTCCTCATCCCAAAGCTTGGGAGAAAGTGCCTTTGCATTTAGCATGCAACCAAACATCTCTTTGAAAGATCTGTTTTTCCTCTTAGAAACCCCATTTTTCCACAGAGTATATAGTACTGTGTGTTGTAACTGTATCCCAACCTCAATACAAATATTTTGAACATATATGTTTACATACTCCCCTCCCATTATATGTATGGAGGGATTTAATCTTTCTCCCTGATTGAGTCTCCACAAGTGCTTTGAAATATTTGAGATGCTCAAATACCTCATACCTTTTCCTGAGAAAAATACCCAAGGAAAACGTGAGTAATCATCCAAAAATGTAAGCACATACCTTCCCTTGCTGATGGATGGATGTAGGAATGGACCCATGAGATCATTGTGAGTCAAATCCAATGGAGAGGAGGTCTTGTGAGATTTTCCTTTCTTAAACTTCTCTTGAGTATTCTTTCCAAGGATACATCCTTCAAAACGCCCTTCGAAAAAGTGGATATCGGGAAACCCAATGACCATCCCCCTTCTTGCTAAGTTGTTGCATGTATCTGAAGTTCATGTGACCAAACCTCTTGTGCCACAATCTACTATTTTGATCAACATGTGTAAGTATTAAAAATGAATCAAGTTCAATAAACTTAGTAAAGTATATAATCGATATTTATGATTTACTTCCCCAACAACAATTTTGGAGTTGTCTTGCATGTCGAATATGGACACAGAGTTTGGTGTGAAATCCACCTTTTTACTTGATATTGAATGTGTAATATGATAGACCGAGAGTAGATTCATGACAATTTGAGGAACATGAAGGACTTTCTAAAAGATTCCATGGTCTAGTTCCACTCTCCCTTTTATAGTGACCTTGACTGGAGAGTCATCCCCCATGAGGATAGGAGGCCCCATGCATGTAGTTACAAAAAATAGAATATCCTTTGTGTTTTACATGTGATGGGAAGTGCCTGAATCTATAATCCATGCATCAAGAGAAGAACGAATAGCTACTAATTTATGAGAATTACCTTTCTTAGGGGCTTGATATTCTGACTTCTTCTTGGCATCCTTAGGAATGAATTCCTCTAGGTTGTTCTTCTAAATTATTTCACCATAAGATCTATTTTCTTCTTCATGCATGCAGATTCTGGATGGTTCCCATGATTCCAGTAACCAAACTTCTTCCCTTGATTTCTTTTTCCACCATTGGAACTTGAGGAATCATTTAAGGGTTTGGAGTACACTTCCTCCTTTGGATTTGCATGTTCCTTTCCTTTTCCTTTCTATTTATATTAGGATTTTGAGAGTTTCTTCCATCATGAAAATCAAGTTCATGTGCCTTGGGGCCCTTGATTATTCCCCTGTGAATAAACCTATCCTACTCCTATATCAAAGCTTCAATGAACTGTGAAAATGGAGGAATGGTACATGTTGCTCCTACAGTGAATTTGGTAGAATGAAATGTGGAGACAAATACACTAAATTCTGGTCCAATTTTTTCCATGATAGAAAGAACCATTTGTTCTTCTTTTTTGGAATTTTCGATACCACAGTCCGTCAATTCACAAAGGAGAGATTTATATTTGGTGAAGAAATCTTGGACATTGTCAAAGTTCTTTGGATCCAAGGAGTTCAATTCTACTTTGAGAAAATGGCCCCTCATTTCATCCTACTTGCCAAAGAGTCCAACCAAAGTGGTCAAGATCTCATTTGGTGTCCTGCATGTAGCGATGTGAAACCATAGGTCGGGAGGAATAGACATGCATAGGAAACTATGAGCCTCATCCATGTGGTTGAACTAATTGGATTTTTTTGCTGCCAAGGTGGGTTCTGTTTCTCTGGCCATGGATATCCGATACAATAAGTTTCCCCTGAGTAGGTTTATAATTCTTTACTTCCAGTCAAAGTAGTTATATGGCGTTAGAATTGTAGATGCGAGAAATTCCATCTTTCCTGTTGTTTTTTTCCGTGTTCGGTACTTGCAAAAAATTGTTTGTGACGATCCTTGCTAGGGGCCTATGGGATTTAACGTTGTTACACATAAAAATGTCACACTTAGGTGTCACATCTATTACATGACTTTATTTTCGTAAAGTTTCATATGCACCTTACTAAGTGTCACATGCACTTTATCAAGTGTCGTATGCACCTTACTATGTGTCACATGTACTTTATTAAGTGTCACAACCTTGACACGATGAAAGAACATTTGTCACAATACCTAGTCAGTGTGGAGGAGAAATTTATCATATTAAGGTCAAAATACTATTTGCACATGTATTATTCATTTTTATTGAAAAAAAAGAAATTAATTTAGTGTGAGAATCCACCTCACATTTAGTTTCCTAATATCAATGAGAAGTTGAGAATCCCATGGATGGTTGAGATATTTTCTCAAACCTATATCCTAATTTGATGGATCTTGAGAGATATTTCCTTCCTAAAATCCTTGAGAGATATTTTCTCCCTAAAATCCTTGAGAGATATTTTCTCCATAAATATCTTGGAGATCCCAATTTTTTGGATCTAGTGAGTGATCTTATCCATGGTGGTTAAGCCTCCAAATCCTATATAATGAGGGAATTCCAAGGTGAAAGGGATATAGGAGAAAGTGTGTATATGATACTTATAATATTAATAGAAACATCTTTATAGTGCATTCAAGGATTGGATTGGAAGATTGGAGGAATGCTAACGCAACAAGGTTGTAAATTCCCATGTTTTCATTAATATAAGTTGACCTGTTTCCTTCATATCATTGTTTTCACATGTATGTATATATAGATAGATATTTTCTTGTCTAATGATATATTGTAGAAGTATAAAGTACTATTTTGTTCCTTGCAGAATCTCTTCATATTAATCATGTCTTGGAAAAAAATAACAAAGACTGAAGAATAATGAGGACAACTATCAAAAAAGGAGTAAGTAGCACTTATTTCTTCTATGTTCTCTATCCATAGACATTAAGAATAAATTTAAAGGAATTTTAGTGTCCATTTGTTTGTTTTTATGTCTTGTTCAATAGGGGTCTAGATATCCAAGGGATATTTCACCTCTCTGCAGGGGAATATTCTGTAACAAATACCATGTAGAGTTTTTGAGATACCTACAAAGAAGATTTAGCTAGCAATGAAACATACACATCTTTCAATGGTGGATGAAGAGAGAAGAAAAAATGAATGAAAGAAATTATATTATTTGAGTAAGAGAATGATATGATACAAGTGATATACTATGTATGACACAACTAATTCTCCATAGTATCCACAATAATGTGCATTAGGAGTGTTCTAGAGAGATGTAACATACACTGGCAGTTACTGGAATCAACTTCCACCTAGTCCTAGTTAATTGGCCATGCGGGCATCCACTAACTAGCCAAACCAGAGTGAAATTAGGAGGAGATCACTCACACCCGTGGAATGCACATTACTGGTGATGATCCCAATGAAATTTTGCATTAATGGTGACGATCCCAAGGTTAGGATGCGACACTTGGTGATAAAACCAAGGTTGACATGCAACACTTCACTCAACTAGTCTAACAGAACAGTAACTGAGAATTGACTAGAGGGTATGTGTCACCCTTGTCCAAGGGAGAATATACTCAACGAGGGGAGAATATATAATACTAAGGGACCCCCAACATATCCAAATAAACTTAGGAAAATAAAATGAAAGGAACATCCTAGGTGTGTGTAATATCTTCAACATCTCTCTCTCTCCAAATTCTCCTCTCTAAAAAATATAGAGAAAGAGAGTGGTGGGAAACAAAGGGGGAGAGAGGGACAATGTGAGAGATATGATGAGATATATTTGGATGTAGAGAGAGAGATAAGGAGGGGGAGAGAGAGAGGGAGGCTTGGAGAGAGAGAGAGAGAGAGAGAGAGAGAGAGAGAGAGAGAGAGAGATTAGCGAAGGAGCACGGGGGGATAGTGGGGGAGAGAGAGAGGGAGAGTAGGGGATAGGAGTAGAGTGTTATAGGAGGAACTATCTACCCTTGGTCCCCTACCTATACTCAACCACTATCCCCACCTGTGTCTAGGAATATACTTCCACTTATGCTCTAGCCCCATCTGCCCCTAAGACCCCACCTATACCCAACCCTTAACACCATCCACACCTGGGCCCTAAGCTCCCTATACCCATACCTCTTCCTAGGGGCCCAAAAACCCCTACACCTTCATCTTAGTTCCATAACCACTTCCCTAAGCCTAAAATCACTTTCATTCCTAAGCCCCTATGCCCAATTTCCCCCAAGTGTCTCCACACCTTTATTCCTAAATTTACATAGGCCATATAATGTTTTTCAACTCGTTGCATTAAATGTGTGCACACACTCTTGTGATAAAAAAAAAATGAGATTAGGCATTGTGCCTACCTCATTTTCTTACTCTACAAAAGCATGTTGAAATATTGTAACTCTGAAGAAGATTATAAATATAATTAAGTTATTATTATATAGATCAATCCCCTTTTGAGGATTGATCATGTTGGGACTTATGTATGACCAAATCCCCTATTTTGGATTGGTCAAACCATGTTTATATGGTGCTAATTGAGAAGTATTCCCCTAGGGATAATTAAAGTGGTTTTAACCACTAGTTGAAGAAGTCAGTCCTGCTTGGTGAAAATGCACAACCCTAGTGCCTATCAGCTAGTATAAATAAGAGAGGATAATACCTCATTCTCTCACTCACTCAAGCCACTCATCTAGTGTGAAATTTTTTGAGATAGCTATAGTTTACAGAAGTAGGAGAGAGAGGCACATGTTCAGTCTTGGTTATTCTTGGTGGTTTTGTCTTTTGTCTTGGCAATCTATATTAAGGAAGTTTTTGTTGGGTTTTCTCCACCATGCGGGTTTCCCAGGATACAATGTTGTGTACCTTGTGATTGTGTTTCTATCAATGATCCTTCTTACATTATTATTGTCTACTAAATTGAAAATAAATTAATAACAACTCTAAATTTAACATGGTATTAGAGCTAAACTGAGTAGAGTATCTTTCACTCGGTAACAAAAAATGTCATTGTTTCCATACAATAAAATTAGGGATTTTTGTTGGAAGGGAATTTTATCCTAAAAAACCATCTAGGGAAGTGATCCCTAGCCTAGCGAACTCATTGGCATCTTGAGCACACCTTTTCAGTGACTAGAGCCTCCGGATATTCAAACCCTAGTTTTGACTGGTACCAAAAAACCAGAAAACCAGGAAACCAAAACTAGTACCAGAAGTACCAGTTCAGATTTGCGCTGGTCCAATTTCAAGGGGTTAAATTTGGATTTTTTGAAATCATACCACTCCAGCCTACTCACCTCAGCTCAATGCACCTAGTCCTTGGATCAAAATTCCAAAATTTGAAATTTGAAAAATTAGGGTTTCCACATAAAACCCTAAGTTGTAGTTACAGTTGCAGTACCAGTTACAGTTACAGTTGCATTACCAATTGAAATTGCAGTGTCAATTCCTTTAAGACAATTGTAGCGCTAGTTTCAGTGCCAACACCAAATGCAGTACCAGTTGCAGTGAAATTTTTTGTGACGTGTTGGGACTGTTGTTTTATTGTCCTAATGCACCTTACCCTAGAAATATACCGTCAGAGGTATGTACTTACATATGTTCAAATTCATTATTATTCTAAAGGGTACTTTCAAGAGAATGGATATTTTTTCATAGATCCAAAAGGATCTCAAATCCAACACATTCATAGGAATAACACACCCAAGGTTTGATCATTTTGATATGCATCTATTTTTTATGACATTATTTTGACCTTATGAACGTCTAGGTTGTATGTTGAAGTTAACACCACCATACTAACCCTTGGTCAAAATTAAAGTCAAGGTATTAGAATGAGATTAGAGTTTATTCTCTAACTTAGATTTCTGTCAAGATAACATATTGTCTTAGTACAGATGATAGGTTGAAGAAAGCGCTTGTCATCTTGAGTGAAGGAGACTTGGAACACACTCATTCTCGAGGACAAGACTCCAGGATCCAAGTTTGATTGATTAAGTTGATAAAATTCAAAGTTTCACATGACAAGTTTGATAACTACCTCATTACAAGTAAGCACTATAGTTGAGGTAGCAATATTTGAAAAGTATTATACTTGGTAGCATGTGAGCATATGGAGATAAATTCTTATTGTAATCATTTAACAGATAAAACTAACATATCCTCTAGGAGAAACTTCTTGTGTTGGTTCCAAGTTACCATGGAGGAATGTTTGATCACAACACAAGAAGAGTGTTGATATCATTTCGTATTGTATTTCTTACTTTTTATCTTTGTTTCAGGAAGGTCACAAGTGATAACTCTAAAGGATCTACTATGACAATTATTCGTGATATTGTTTTATTGTTATTATCAAAAGAGTATTATTCTTGCTTACTGTTTTGTTGAACTTCTTTCAAGTCACAGGTGATAACCCTGAGGAAGCTATAGTGATGGTTGAAAGACACAACATACTAGATGAGACATGGAGCAAACTATCCAATTCATATACGTGATTGTATACATTCATAAGATGAATAAGAAACTACTTTTGAGATACAAAGTATCTTATATGGAGATGGACTATAAGGAGCATAAGGCTCCAAATATGACTGGACATTAGAACAAGAGCTCACAGTAGACTTGTTCAAAGGATAATGAAGCCACCTTGATAGGAAGCATAATTCATTTGAAGTCTGACTCAAATTTTCATATTTAGATTTGGTATTAAACACCAAGTATATCTTATAGAGACTATGAATTCTTTCTAGACTTAGATGAAATCAAGAATAGAGTGAGTTTGATCTCAGAGAGGATTAGATGGGAAAAGGAAAAAATTTCCAGGAATGGGAGAAAAATGCCAAGAGTTGAGAAGATAAGATCATAGCTTCAGAGACCTCTAGGAGACATGGAATCTCCTGGGAAGATTCCCTCGTTTCAGTGACAGAGAAGGAAGCCAGTCCAAAGGATTGGGATATGGATTTTTCTGTGAGACTAGAAGGGAAGTCAGTGTTGAATTCCAATATTGATCTAACAAATGAAGCATGTTGTAGATAACAATATAAAGATGTACAAAGGCCGATGTGTGTCTAGAGGATTCTCCCAGCAAAAGGGAGAAGACTATGACGAGACGCTTACTCCAGTAATCGAAGAAATATTTCAAGCATTTGAAGACAACCAAAACAACCATGATTCATATACAGTATGAGATGCAGGGGGAGAAATCCCCATATTTAAAATTGAGTGGCAATTGGTGTATTAAATTAGTCGGGCCATGACTATAATAGGAGATAGAGTTACCTCCATAAAAGAAGAAGAACTATTTTTAGTACCAATTATTGAGCCATTCTCAGTTTCAGATGAAGTTGTTTCTATAACAGAGTAGAGGAACTACTCTCACATTTCAACAACTACAATGATTCTTAGCTTCAGAGAAGTTGCAGGTGCAGAGTTCCAGTTCTAGAGGAACAATTGTAGAGAAAGTAGAAGACATACTCTCATATAGTGAGACAAATATTTCTTTGCAAAAAGCACATAGAGATAACACATGATTGTACATACTAAGTTGAAGCTAAGAAAATGTACCTGGTTGGTACAATGAGATGTGAAAATTTGGTTTCAGATTACAAGAAAAGAAGACTCATGTATAAAAGTTGAAGCAAGCTCCAAGAGCTTGGTATGGAAGAATTGACAGTTTTCCTGACAAGCTTAGGCTTTACTAAGAGTAAAGATGATTCTAACCTTCACTTCAAGGTTATGAATAATGAGCCAGTTATATTGCTTCTATATGTGGATGACGTATTCTCAATAGGATAAGAAAATCTCATCACGAAATGTAAGAAGAAGCTCGTTGTATAATTTGAGATGAAAGACCTAGGCCTAATGCATTATTTCTGAGATGCTTAAGTTTGACGGAGCCCATAGAAGATCTTCCTTAGCCAAGGGAAGTATGCAGTTGAAATACTGAAGAGGTTTGATATGTTTTAAATCCATGAACACACCCATGGAAAGAAAGCTGAAGCTCCTAGTTGATAATTCATCAGAATTGGTTGATGTTACCCTGTACAGACACATTATTGGTTCATTTATGTATTTGATGAATACTGGGCAAGGTATATGTTTTTCTATGAACACCTTGAGTCAATATTTGGTAGATCCCAGAAATGTTCACCTTGTAGCTGCAAAACATGTGATGGGATACCTTAAGGTTACGTTGGAATATGCCTCTGTTATTCTAGAGATCATGACTTCAAATTGGTTGGTTATACTGATTTAGATTGGGTTGGAAGTGTTTCTGATAGAAACATCACTTCAGGATGTTGTTTCAATATGGGGTAATCCATGAATTCATGGCAAACCAGGAAGCAATCTAGTATTTCACTCATCATGACAGAAGAAGAACACATTGTAACATGTTCCGCCAATTGTGAAGCCATATGGATTTGGAAGTTGTTGACAGGTCTATTCGATTTGGAGATGGAAGCCACTACGATTCTATGTGATGAACATAGTTGCATAAAGAGGACGAAGAACCCAATGTTCCATGATAAGTCAAAGCACATGGAAATCTGGTATCACTTCATTCATGATATGGTGTGGAGACGAGTTGTAAAGCTCGAATATGTTGGCACAGATGAGCAGGCTACAAATGTGTTGACCAAGCCTGTTTTTCGTGTAAAGTTTGAATACTTTCAAGACAAGCTTGGTATAGTCCGAAAGGAACTCCCTTGAAAGGGGGAGTGATGTTGATGATACTATGGTATCTTGACCAACATCAGGTAGCTCCATTAGGATTTTATATCCTAGGGGATTGATCACCCCTTGGCATATCCCAAAGGTATGGTAAAGAAAGTCTGTCAGAGTACTTGTGAATGTATATGCCAATTGTGGTCAATAGTGGTAGCTCCATTAGGATTTTATATCCTAGGGAATATTTTGATTTCTGGGAAGATCCTAAAGGTATGATAAGGATGGTATGTCATAGTACCATGTGGTAGATCCATTAGGATTTTTATATCCTAGGGAATCTTATGATTCCTTGGCAGATCCTGAAGGTTCGGTACGGACGATCTATCAATGTACCAAAAAATTTTGTTCTTACACCTGCCTCATTCTGTTGCCATATGATGATGTTGTTATCTTAGCCTCATGTTGATAATGTTTCTATATCATCCTCATGTTGATGATGTTGTTATATCAGCCTCGCACTGATGATGTTTTTATCTCAACCTTATTCTGATGATGTTGTTATCTCAGCTTCATGTTGATGATGTTGTTATCTCAACTTCGTGTTGATGATGTTGTTATCTCAGCTTCATGTTGATGATGTTGTTGACATAGCCTCATGCTGATGATCATGTTGTATAAGCCTCATGTTGTTGTTGATGGTGTTTCTCCAACCTCGTGCTTTTGTTGTTGATGTTTCTCCAGCCTCGTGTTGTTGATGATGGTGTATCAGCCTAGTGTTGTTGACTTTGTTGTTATAAATTTTATGCTAATTGATGTTGATGCAGACGATGATGATGATAATGCTATTCCATCTCCATGCTGTGAATGGCGATGATGATACTATTCCATATCCATGCTGTGAATGATGATTATGATGTTATTACAAATACATGCTATGAATGACGACGATGATACTATTCCAGCTCCATGCTGTGAACGATGATGTTATTGATGATGAGAAAAACTTTCGATGATTTATATATATGCCCATCATTGTTCTAGATGTTGATGATGTTGCTTCCCTCTCTCTCTCTCTCCTCATGATGTTGTATTGTAGAATACCCTTCTTGTTAAGGGGGAGTATTGAAATATTGTAACTCCGAAGAATATTCTAAATATAATTAACTCATTATTATATAGATCAATCCCCTTTTGTGGATTGATCATGTCAAAACTTATGTATGATCAAATCCCCTATTGTGGATTGGTCAAACCATATTTATATGTTGCTAATTGAGAAGTAAGACCCTAGGGCTAATTAAAGTGGTTTTAACCACTAGTTGAAGAAGTTGACCCTGCTTGGTGAAAAGAAACAACCCTAGAACCTATCAGATGGTATAAATAAGAGAGGATGATGCCTCATTCTCTCTCTCACTCAAGCCACTCATCTAGTGCACAATGTTTGGATATAGTTGTTGTTTCCAGTAGAAGGAGAGAGAGGCATGTGCTTAGTATTGGTTATTCTTGGTGGTTTTGTCTTTGTCTTGTCATTGTATTGGAAATCTATATTAAGGAAGGTTTTGCTGGGTTTTCTCCCCCATGAGGGTTTCCCAGGATAAAATGTTGTGTACCTTGTGATTTTGTTTCTCTCAGTGATTCTGCTTATGCTATTATTGTCTAGTAAATTGAAAAGAAATTAATAACAACTCTAAATTTAACAAAGCACACACACATTCTAGAGCATGTGCGTGCTCTTGTGGACACTGTCCTACTTGAGGAGAGAACAATTCTCATACTCTTTCTCTCCCAAAATGTGACAATTACCTGACATACGCATGCAAAAACAATGACAACAACTAGGTATTTTGTTTTTTAGTGTCATTAGAAAGGAAAATTTTATCTTGTTGTGTAATTGGTAGGAAATTTTGTGTAATTGAAAGGCAATTTTCATCTCGTGTAATTGGAAGGAATTTTTTTTCTTGTTGTGTAATTTGAAGGAAAATTTCGGAAGACATTTTTGGTATTTTGGTGTAATTAGAAGGCATTTTTTGTCTTGATGTATAATTGGAAGGCAGCTTTTGGAAGGCACTTTTGGCGTAATTGGAAGGTAATATTTTGTCTTGTTGTATAATTGGAAGGAAACTTTTGGAAGGAATTGTTGGTCTTTTGGTATAATTAGAAGGCATTTTTTGTCTTGTTGTATAATTGGAAGGAAACTTTTGGAAGGAACTTTTGGTCTTTTGGTGTAAATGGAAGGCATTTTTTGTCTTGTTGTATAATTGGAAGGCAAATTTTGGAAGTCATTTTTGGTATTTCAGTGTAATTAGAAGGCATTTTTTTTTGTCTTGTTGTATAATTGGAGGACAATTTTTGGAAGGCACTTTTGGTATTTTAGTGTAATTGGAAGTCATTCATTTTCTTGTTGTATAATTTTAAGGAAATGTTTGGAAGGAATATTTGGTATTTTGGTGTAATTGGAAGACAAAACCCTTTAAACATGGGGAACCTGCACAATTGAGGTAGTAATTCTTCAAGGAAAAAAGTCCTATTGGAAATATAACTTCTCTTATAACATTTTGATATAATTATCACCTTTAAACAAATGCCTCAATATATACTACATTTTCTTCTTTTTCTAATGAGATATCAAATATGAATATACGTACCATTAAAGATCCACAAAAATAAAATATAACACACGAAAGGGTCCCCCTTGGCACCTTCACTGGCATCACAAAGTGTAGAAAATAATCTCCTTCTATATTCTCCATATCAAGCACTCAACGTATAATAGGGTTTCCAAATTCCACAAAATATTATAACAATCAAGTGCTTATTTACTCCTCTAATGTTTCTCCCAATATCTAGCTTATGTTGACTTCTAATGCTAATCCTAGTATTCCCATAAATTTATTCAACAACTCTAACATTGAAGACAATGAGAGTGAACGGAAATGAATAAGAGTAGAAAATAATGAAGTATTATCATGTTTTTCTATGGTTAATGTCAATTTTCTTCAATGTTGTATTGTGTCTTATACAATTAGGTCATGTGTGTATTCCACTCATCCTATAAGTTCCTAGTTTGTGAGAAAGAGAATTGGCTTCCTCTCATCGTCACCTCAATGCCTAGTTTGTTATAAAGTTCATGTGCTTCTTCTACTCATGTTATTATTATAAATACAACACCTATTTGGAAACAATGCCTCTCACCAAATCCCTTCTATAATGGCATAACAATGCTAGGGTTTCATTAAATCATGGAGAGTGATTATGAAAGTATTCCAACCTACTTGTTTGAACAATAATTGCATTACGATTTCAATTTGTGCATGAAATGTAATTACGCCAAGATTTGAAACCATACCAAGAAAGATCCACAATAATAAAATATAACACACCAAAGGATCCCCCTTGGCACTTTGAGTAGCATCACAAAGTGTTCAAGACAATCTCCTTCTATATTTTGCACATCAATCTCTCCAAGCATACTAGGGTTTTCAAATTCCACAAAACCTTATCAATATCAAGTTATTCTTTACTCCTCTAATGTTTCTCCCAATCTCTAGCTTATGTTGACTTCTAACCCTAACCCTAGTATTCCCACAAATTTCTTCAAGAAATATACCATTGAAGACAGTGAGAGAAATTGAAAATGAAGAAGAGTAGAAAATAATGAAGTATTCTCATGTTTTTTCATGGTTAATGGAATTTTTCTTCAATGTTGTTAGTATTATTATACAATTAGGTCATGTGCACATTCCACTCATCCTATAAATTCCTAGGCTATGATAAAGGGAATTATCTCCCTCTCATCATGACCCCAATGCCTATATTGTTATAAATTCCATGTGCTTCTTATAAATACAACACATATTTGGAAACAATACCTCTCACCAAATCCATTCTATAATGGTGTAACAATGCTAGGGTTTCATTAAAGAATGTATAATAATTATGACAACAATCCAACCTACTTGTTTGAACAATAATTGTATTACTTGTTTGAACAATAATTGTATTCGTATTTCATTTTTTGCATGAAATGTCATTACGCCAAGATTCAAAACCATGTGTGACCCATAATAACCATGTTAATCTTATAGATGGAATGTGTAGAGTAATTATGTTAGTATGTGAACCACACATAGGGTAAAAAAACCCCATAATTATTCCACATTATTTTTTCCATAGATTCCAAGACAAGATCCTAGCCAACATTTTTCTTGACCACACAATAAATCCTTATTATACCCATCATAAGGCATGGAATATAACATTGGCATATATTTTAGGTGTTTACCATAACCATCAGTTCTTTAGAAAAGTGTTGGCTAGCCTTATGCAAAGTAAAATTCATATTTGAAAGTACAAAAAAGTTTATTGAAATTCATACATGCATACAAAGTTTTTCTCTAATTGCTTGAGTTGCCCTTTGATCTCTTTTGGATTATTTCCCATATTCAAGCTTGAAATACCATGCCTTGTTGATGTATTATGCATCCTTTTCATTAATGCTACCTAATTTTAGTATCCTCGTAAGTATCTTAACATCCACATTAGTGTCTTTGTAGCATCTCATTTGTGTCCTAAGATTACATTTATTGTCTCTTGAATGTCCTTGCAATCATATTTTACATCACAATTACATCTTATTAGGGTAGTAGGGTCTCCTCAATGTCCTACTAGAATATTCATAACATCCTAATTGCATTAGTTTTTCATCCTAGGTGTCACATATGTGTCTTAATTATGTTGTATTAGCATCCTCAATTTCAATTTTATATCCTTAGACCAAATTCCCAACGTGTCCCTGAATGGATTCAGGAGGCAAGCTGCAACTCACCATAACACTCTAACTAGGCCTTAGATGGATGAACTGTTAGTTGTGTTGGACCCTTGACACCATATTACATCTAGGGACACCCATGTTGTATGATTCGATTGCCTAAAAATGATTTATTCCAAGATCTCCAAAACTAGGGTTTTTCTCAATAAGGGACAATGTAACTTTTGCACTAGGGATAGATTTTGAAAAACACTAACTCAGGTGATTGTGGGTAGTGTGGTCAAATGGGCCTTAAAAAAAAACGTTTGTAGGATCTTATGGGACTCAATTACTTTGCAAAATTTTGATTTTATTCCCTTGGACCAAATTCTATCTCCCCGAATAACTTTACGAGGTGAGTTGCAACTCGCCATAAAACTTTAACTGGGTCTCAGATGGATGAACTGTCAGTTTTGTTGGACTCCTGAGACATAATTACAACTAGCGGAATCGATCCCCTATGATTTTGTTTCCTAGAAAATGATTTGTTAGATGATCTCCAGAACTAGGATTTTCCTCAATACGAGACAATGCAATTTTTGCAATAGGGGATGATTTTGAAAAAACCTAGCTTGGGAAATTTTGGGAAGTGTGGTCACATGGGACTTGGAAAAACACACTTTTGCGATATTACATAAATCAATTATGTTTCTTGGTTTATATTCTATTCCCCCATACCAATTTCACAATGTGTCCTTGAATGACTTTAGGAGGTGTCTTACAACTTTCCATAATGCTCTAACTAGGCCTACGATGGACGAATCATTGGTTGTGTTGGAATTATGACACAGGATTATAGCCAGGATCACCCCTCCCTTAATATTTTGTTGCATAGAAAATTCTTTGATGAATGATATATGGAAATGGGTTTTTTCTCAGTAAGGGACAATGCATTTTCTGTACTAGGGGTTGATTTTGAAAAACCTTGAATCAGGTGATTGTGGGTAGCTTGGTCATGTGATAATTTTCCAAAAAAAATTATGGGAGTTTATGAAACTCATTATGCTACTCAATTTGTATTTTTTTTCCCCTAGATCAAATTCCCAATGTGTCTGGCTTCAGGAGGCGAGTTGCAACTTTCCATACAAATCTAACTAGGCACTACATGGAAAAACCATCATTTGTGTTGGAATATTGAGACATGATTACATCTAGGGTCACCCCTCATTTGTGATTCCATTTCCCAAAAAAATATTTGTTGGATGATCTCTAGAACTAGGGTTTCGCTCATTATAGGGACATTGCAATTTTTGTAGTAGGGGTCAATTTTGGAAAACAATGGCTTGGTCAATTGTAGGTAGCGTGGTCACATGGGCCTTAGATAAAAACAATTGTGGGATCTTATGGAAATAAATTATGATCCTCATTTCGAAACTTTTTTCCCTCAAAAAAATTCCTAGTGTGTCCTTGAATGGCTTAAGGATGCAAGTTGCAAATCTCCATAAAACTCTAACTGGGCCTCAAATGGATGAAATTTCAATTTTGTTGGGATCTTGACACATGATTACAGCTAGGGTAAACCCTCCCTTATGATTTGATTTCCTGAAAAATTCGTTGTTGGATGATATTTAGAACTAGGATTTTACTTAATAAGGGACAATGCTTTTTTTCACTAGGGGTCGGTTTTGAAAACCCCTATCTTAGGAAATTGTGGATAGAATGGTTACATGGGACTTGTATAAACACATTTGTAGGAGATTATAAAACTCAATTATGCTTCTTGGTTTGGATATTTTTCCTGGACCAAATTCCAAATGTGTGCCTAAATGACTTTAGGTGGTGAGTTGTAACTCACCATAAAATCTAACCAGGCCTCAAATAGATTATCTGTCATTTGTGTTGGAGTCTTGACACATTATTACACCTTGGGGAACCCCTATTCTTTGATTCCATTTCCCAAAAATTGCTTTGTTGGAAAATCTCTGGAACTAGAATTTTGCTTAGTAAGGGACAATGCAATTTTTGCACTAGGGTTGATTTTGAAAAACCTTGTCTTGGGAAATTGTGGATAGAATGCTCATGTGGGCCTTGACCAAACACACTTACAATATATTACATAAATCAATTATGCTACTCAGTTTGAATTTTTTCCCTCGGGTGCATCCTAATGTATCCCTCAAACTTTTCATATCACTTTAAGCTTCAAAAACCAAATCATTGATAATAAAAGATTCTCCATAGTCAAATACACTTTGGGAAGACTATAAAAAACATAATATTCCACCATAATCTAAGAGAAAATTTCCCTTAATGGAAAATTTGGAGCTATAAAACAATTACAAGGAGTCTATTTCAATGTTGAAGGGGATGCATTCAAACATGAACAATAAAAGTTGTGAGAAGCAATATAAGGCATGCATAATGTATGAAGAGGGTGTAAGATGGTTTTTTCCTTTCAAAAGAATGCCAAATGATAATCCTTTAGTATGATCACAAGGTCAATTAGTCTAATTTTACTCAAATATGGCACCAATAGTCAAGAGATATTATAATTGTAGAATATGAGGTAGATGACAAGTACACAAATTTCCTCCCTAGGAACCTATTGAGGCCTCTACTAATCCTAAGTTTAAAAACATGAGGACCCCCTAATAAAATTTAGATGAGCTTCACTAATGGAAATTGTTGTCTCTCTTTTTTCCTTTTTGTATGATGCTTGATTAGTAGCATGTTGGTATTGTTAAATCATCAGTTGCACATTTTCTTGCAGTCATGTTAGTTTCATACTCATATGCATCATAAGATGGATTCCTCTTCATGCTATTCATTTTAATTTACCTTACAAGTTTACATTGCATGCTTTAATTAATTTGGTGGGCATTTTTTTTATGATCTCAAAGCTAGGATCAATTCATAATGTTGATAATTAATGAATGATGAGTTTCTTTTTTTTTGTAAATGACTGTGAGAATCTCTATTGCTTTAGAATGTTATAGTACAAAACTAATGTAGGGACTCCCAGGATCTGCCAAAACGGAAACCAAATATGGAGTCCCTGAGATGTAGTTTTTGAATGTAAACAGGGTATGTCTGGGTCGCCACCATGGGAAACCGACCTAGGCTACCGTAATCCAGTTTAAAAAAAATTGTCATAAAAAAGAAAGCTGAAAAAGTATAAGCATAGTGGGGTTAGCTCCTACTCTTAGAGACATGACTAGGGCTGGTCCTGCACAAGTCCAGGTTGATGGGATGATCTTCATCTCCTTCCTATCGTGCCGTGTTCTCCTCCCTCTGTTCCACCATGCATAACTTTCTGATGCTCATTGGGGTTCCATTTCTGTCGGCTGGAGTAATATCTATATGGTGGGCGTAGTGTAGCTAGAGTTGAAATTGGCCTGCCATCCGCTCCAGTTTCTCCTGTTGTCTTTTCTGGTCCTTCGCTAGTATTTTTACCCCTGTCTACAGGTTACTGAGGCGTTTGAGAATTCCTGTACGATCTTTCTTCTGTTCTCTGGTTTCTGTCCTGTTGATCTCCCCCTGGTCCACACACATCTTACCTATCAACATTTTGGTTCTCCATGCTTCCTCCACCGTCCAATGGTAGAGAGTTATCCATGACTGTGTGGCTCCAGGGTCCCTTATCCCTGCTGCTTCCTGGGTTAGTGTTGACCAAGCTTTTCCCCTACAAGTGTTATTGATTTTTCTCTCCCATATTTTGATGATCATCTTCGCCTTTGTGTCTACCTTCATGAGGAAGGCAATCTTTTCTTCCCTGGCTGCCTGTTCAATTCTTTTCATCCTCCGGGTGCTCTGTGGAGGTTCCTTCCCCTGTTAAGAACCTGAATAGATCTACAAATATAATCACCACAAATGTTGAATACACAATAGATCTACAAGCAAGATAGAAGAAACCACACTTTATTATTACCAAACCCTTGAGGTAGGGAAACACCATACAATGGATCCTATTATGGAAGCGATCCTCTCCTATTCACTTGCCTCTTTGAGGGGGCATCCTCCTATTGAGCTACCGCTCCAAATATTATATTTCTCTTCATCTCTCATTACATTGCTTGAACCCCTTTATATAGTTCTACCATCACCTAAGAACATTCTAGAGGAGGAATCTTCCTTCTAAGAAGTCCTCTTACATTTATTATATCTAACTACCATAGTGGGCCTTATTTAATAATATAGTGGACCTAGTCCACCTTACATTTAATGACCTCCACTATTATCACTATGCGCCCTCTAGGCCCCCCCACTACCTCTCTAGCTACCTTACATTCCATCCCTCTTATGAAAGCGTTGTCCTCAATGCCTGATGTACAACCATATACCAGGGTCCCATGGATAATTGTGGACCATAATGCTGAAGAAGACTGAAGAACCAAGGTCCCATGTAGAAAGGAAATCTACCATGCTGAAGTAGTCCAACCACCATTGTAAGCCTGGGTCCCATGTCCAAGTGCTCATGTGAACTCCCCGTGGAAGATTTTGGAACCCAATAACCAAATCCAAATGATGCTCCAAAGACTGACACCTATCATGTGGATCCAAATAAGAAGATCCATCCACATAGTGGAAAATGGTCATAGCAGAATCTGGAATGAATAATACCACTGTAGAATATGTAGACTGAATGCTGGTAACTAGCTCTTGATGTGGGACATTGATGTTCTCTACAGAAGGTGGAGTAGAGTCACCAAATAAAATATGAAAGTGGTTGTCATCCTATAAATGACAACTATCCATATACCAATCATCACAATCTGCCTCAAAATCATACCAAGCATATATTTCTTGATTATATTCATCCCTAAGGCCCTCCATAAGAAATCTCTCCTGCATGTTATTTAATGAATCTTGAATACTATGAAAACTATCATTGAGGCCGTTTGTGAGGCTGTCTTTGAGGCCATGTACAAATGCATCCAATCTGTCAGCCAATGTGTGAAACAATTGGGCATTGAATGATTCAAGAATTTCTTTCAGGTTTTGAGAATAAATAGCCATTTGAGCATCCTATGAACTCACCCAATAAGTTACGGCAGAAAATCGCGACTTTTTCTGGAAAATCCCTAAACAACTGTTGAAGTTAAAATGCTCATAACTTCACTTCCCGGACTCCATTTTGGCAGTTTTTGTTTTTGAAATTGGGTGAAATTGTGAGAGGAACTCAGATATGTAACTTTCTTGGGAAAACTCAGCCTCCAATTGCTACAAAAATAAAAAAAATCGCGCCGTCGTCCGCCAAAAAAAGCCCTGAAAATTTACAGATTTTAAAACTTCAATATCTTGACTTCCCGGACTCTGTTTCGGACGATTTGTTTTTCAACTTGGGTGTTTTGCTGAGAGGAAATCAGATATACAAACCTTTTCTACAATTTTTTCACAAAAATATACAGAAAACTTCAAGAATGTCGCGGCCCTCTTTTTTCTTCTCCGAAAAAAAATCTAAAAAAATAAAAAATATTTGCCCACAATGTCTGCCCAAGGAAAGTGCTCTGATACCACTTGTTAAGAACCTGAATAGATCTACAAATATAATCACCACAAATTTTGAATACACAATAGATCTACAAGAAAGATAGAGGAAACCACACTTTATTATTACCAAACCCTTGAGGTAGGGAAACACCATACAATGGATCCTATTATGGAAGGGATCCTCTCCTATTCACTTGCCTCTTCGAGGGGGCAACCTCCTAATGAGCTTCAACTCCAAATAAAATAATTCTCTTCATGTCTCATTACATTGCTTGAACCCCTTTATATAGTGCTACCATCACCTAAGAACATTATAGAGGAGGAATCTTCTAGAAGTAGAACCTTCTAAGAAGTCCTCTTACATTTATTATATCTAATTACCCAT